>CM033469.1:26705744-26989614 GCA_019447015.1 Hymenochirus boettgeri
TGTAGAGACTCAGGACTTGTCTCTCTTTAGGGTTTGTGATATTCTCCAGGTAGGGGCCAGTGTGTAGTCTCTGTCCAGTGCCTGGTATATAGTTAGTTTCTGGGACTTTTTTATTTCTTTCTTCCATTCATCCACGTAATCCAATTGGCTCTTGGTTATGGCGGCTGTGATTTGAGGTTTAGACAGGTTCTGTGAGTGTGGGTTTGTTGTGTATTGAGGCTTTATAATGGTAAGAGTTGGGGCTACTGTTCTGTAGGTGAGCCCAGAATGATAGGGCCCTTTTTTGCATCTCAAGCAGTAATGGGAATCTGCCAAGCTCAGCCCGACAAGCGCTGTTTGATGTACTGCGATGGACCTGGAGGAGGTGCTTACAGAATTCGAGATGGAGTATTTCTGGTGGGCCAGATTCCCATTTTGATTGGTCTGAATAGGAGACAGGGCCCCATACTTCACTGCCATAGAGTAGGATTGGGGAAATGACACTGTCAAAGATTTTAAGCCAGACTTTTACCGGTGGTTTGAGGTGATACAGTTGTTTTCTTATTGCATAGAAGGTTCGGCTGGCTTTTGATTTCAAAGTCTCTATAGCTGCCCTAAAGCTCCCAGAATGGTTGATGTCCAGGCCGAGATAAGTATATTTCTCTGTTCTGCTGAGTATCTCGTTATTAAAAAAAAAAAAAAAAAAAAAAAAAAAAAAAAAAAAAAAAAAAAAAAGGGAAGTGCCCAGGTTGCTCTGAATTTCTCCAGGATGGTTAGACTATCTTGTAGGCCACTCTCTGTTGGTGATAGCAGTAAGAGGTCATCTGCGTAGAGCAGGAACTTTACATTGGTGTCATGTAGAGTAAGTCCTGGTGCTGATGAGGTTTCTAGAGCTGCTGCCAGTTGGTTAGTGTAGATGTTAAAGAGAGTTGGACTCAGGCTACATCCTTGTCTATCTATCATCTATCTATCTATCTATCTATCTATCTATCTATCTCATCTATCTATCTATCTATCTATCTATCTATCTATCTATCTATCTACTATCGCTTCTATCTATCTATCTATCTATCATCTATCTATCTATCTATCTTCTACTATCTATCATCTATCTATCTATCATCCATCCATCTATCTATCATCTATCTATCTATCTATCAATTTATCTATCTATCTATCTATCATCCATCTATCTATCTATCTATCTATCATCTATCTATCTATCTATCTATCTATCTATCTATCTATCTATCTATCATCTATCTATCTATCTATCTATCTATCTATCATATATCTATCATCCATCTATCTATCTATCTATCTATCTATCTATCTATCTATCTATCTATCTATCTATCATCTATCTATCTATCTATCTATCTATCTATCTATCTATCTATCTATCTATCTATCAATTTATCTATCTATCTATCTATCTATCTATCTATCTATCTATCTATCATCCATCCATCTATCTATCTATCTATCTATCTATCTATCTATCTATCTATCTATCTATCTATCTATCTATCATCTATCATCTATCTAATCTATCTATCTATCTATCTATCTATATCTATCTATCTATCTATCTATCTAACTTTGTCTATCTATCTAACTGTGTCTATCTACTGTATCTAACTGTCTCTCTATCTATCTCTCTTTCTCTCTAGACAGAGTATATGTCTGTATATGCCTGTTATACGCAGCGCCGCCATGCACGTGATGTCATCGCGCCGACATTCGCGCACCGTGCCGCCGGGAAGTCCGGAACTCCAGAAGTTTGAGGAAAGATTCGGGGCACTTCTAAAAGGTATCGGACGTTAAAACATTCGGGGCACATTGCCAAATATCTGGGGCCCTAAATGTTTTAACGTAGAGACGCCACTTGTTCTGAAAATGCTTGTCATTTATCCTACAAAAGTGCCCACCTTTAATACATACTGTATTACTTAATATGAAAAATAATTCCAATAGTTAACTATTATAACTACTTGATTTAGAGGAAACGTTATAATATTCAGAGGGTGAATAGGTTGGACTTGATGGACGTATGTCTTTATTCAACCTTAATTACTATGTTACTATGTTACTATGTTGCAATATAGAATTGTAGGATGAACCTGCACAGACTACAAACTTGGTTGGTTGGTTTTCTTATTCTTCTTGTTTACGCATTTTCCTAATCTCTGCTGTTGATCTGGGATCACTTTTCGTAATATGAAAAACCTTTCGACTTTCAATAACTAAGTTCCCAATGAAGGTGAAAGGGTCTATTGTTGCAGTCATCATAAGACAAATTGCTATCATTCCTCTTCTTCAAACACTGCTCCTTATTCTAAGAATGTCTGTTCAACGTTTCATTTCTTCCTAGAATAAAAATTCCAAGAAGAGTCATATTGTATTTTGATCGGAAACACATATTCATACTGTATAGGCCTTATTGTAGCAAGTCTGAAGAGCTGCCATATAATCAATAACCCTTTAGAGCTCCATTGATGGAATGGAGTTGTCATACTTTTCCCTTGTCACTCTATAATGTAACAAGACAAGACCATCTTGTAATTGTTTTTCAGTTAGTTCTTCATTAAAAGGAGCACAATGTGAAAAAAGCATCTTTGTGACCCAGAGAGAACAGCTTTTGAAAAGAATAAAAAGCATGTAAAAGCAGTTAAACTTTAATTAAATGTTAACAGGAATGGCATTAACAAAGAAGTCTACTATGATTAATTTTCATTATTATGAATGATATTTTGTAACTAGTAACTGGGAGTAATCCACCATGTTTTTTATGATTCATTTTGTACAAATCTGTAGTAAGGCTTTAGTGTTGTGCTCTCTATTAAAGATGAATGAGTTTCGTTCCGACAGCAATCCTGAAAATCCCATTCGAACCCAATAATACAGAATTTTTTGAATTTTCAATCTCAGATTTCGAGCATTCAGTAGCATTTTCTACATTTTTGATAGGATTTTCATATTTTTGGAATGTAATTTTCAAATTTGAAATTTTCTTAAAAAATGTAGATTTGATTAAAAGTTTTGTAAATTTTTGAATCAAAACCGGGTTCATTTTGAAACCAGGATTCATCGCTAGTCTCTACCGTGGAACATTCTGTTGGATCACTTCTATCTTTGTATTTATAACTAGCAGTACCCGGGGTTGTTCTATTTAATAGTTATGAGCTGAGGAGGTGACATTGCTTTGTGTGTTGTTATTAAGGGTACTCTATTTTTAGCAGTATGTCACTTTGTTTGCACTTTAACACTTTATCCTTGCACAAGGATCACTTTATATTGACTATTAGATCCCAATCAATAAAGTTACTTTCTGGTCCAAATTGAAAGTGCCATGATGTCTTTGTAATTATCTGTAAAGTGTGTGACTGGTGCTTAAGTCCAAGTAATGCAGGTAATTCCCATGTAGCTCATACCCCCATCCATCCCGGCTTGAGTAGGTGGATGGGGCACAGCATTCTATGGTGGGGTCTGTCTGGGGGCATTTCTGTGATGTTGTGGTATCCAGGATGCGTGGATGTGGTGTCATGGTCACAATGTTTGGGGGAATGGCCCCGCGGTTTGAAAGTGTGGGCATGGGTTTGATGTTTTGGGGCGTGGGTGTCAAGTTTGAGGGTGTGCCTGTGATGTTTGGGGGAATGCATGGACATGATGTTTGTGGAATGGGGCGATGGCAGTTATCTATGGGGGCATGGCCTTGATGGTTGGGGTATGATCGTGACCATGATGTTTGGGGGGACTGGCCATGACAATATCTGGCAGCGTGGTTGGGATTGTTGAGGCATGTTAGTTTTCTTTAAGGGGTGGGGGCGTTGATGGTTGGGGTATGGCTGTGACCACGATGACATTTTGATCTGTACCCGTGATGTTTGGTGATGTGTCCATGCCTTTGGGGCATGGTCATGATGTTTAAACCTCTCTTGTTGCTCCACATCTCTGTAATGTGTTTTCACTGCAAATGTTTTGTAGTAAAAAAAAATATTTTTCATCATGAAACTTTGGAACTCTGTCCCCTTGCCTCTGTGTTAAGAAATTTCTGTCAGTAGTTTCAATATATCTTTGTTTTATCTTGGGAACAAGCACAGTAGTGTACATTATGCTTTGGTTTATATTAGATGGAATCTGTAATGCTGCCCTAACTCAGTAGGAATAGAGTACAGGGAAGACTCACTTTTAGTTGGAGGAAGGAGGAAGCAGTAGAATACTGGCACAATGCTGGAGATGGATACTGGAATAATGGAGGAGATGGATACTGGAACAATGGAGGAGATGGATACTGGAACAATGGAGGAGATGGATACTGGAACAATGGAGAGATGGATACTGGAAAATGGAGGAGATGGATACTGGAACATGGAGGAGATGGATACTGGAACAATGGAGGAGATGGATACTGGAACAATGGAGGAGATGGATACTGGAACAATGGAGAGATGGATACTGGAACAAGGAGGAGATGGATACTGGAACAATGGAGGAGATGGATACTGGAACAATGGAGGAGATGATACTGGAACAATGGAGGAGATGGATACTGGACAATGGAGGAATGGATAACTGGAACAATGGAGGAGATGGATACTGGAACATGGAGGAGATGGATACTGGAACAATGGAGGAGATGGATACTGGAACAATGGAGGAGATGGATACTGGAACAAATGGAGGAGATGGATACTGGAACAATGGAGGAGATGGATACTGGAACAATGGAGGAGATGGATACTGGAACAATGGAGGAGATGGATACTGGAACAATGGGAGAAGTGGATACTGGAACAATGGAGGAGATGATAATGGAACAATGGAGGATATGGATACTGGAACAATGGAGGAGATGGATACTGGAACAATGGAGAGAGGGATACGGAAACAATGAGAGATGGACTACTGGAACAATGGAGGAGATGGATACTGGAACAATGGAGGAGATGGATACTGGAACAATGGAGGAGATGGATACTGAACAATGGAGGAGATGGATCTGAACATGGAGGATATGATACTGAACAATGGAGGAGATGGATACTGGAACAATGGAGGAGATGGATACTGGAACAATGGAGGGAGATGGATACTGGAACAATGGAGGAGCTGGATACTGAACAATGGAGGAGCTGGATACTGTAACCATAAAGGAGCTGGATACTGGAACAATGGAGGAGATGGATACTGGAACAATGGAGGAGATGGATACTGGAACAATGGAGGAGATGGATACTGGAACAATGGAGGACTTGTAAGCTGAAACAATGGAGGAGCTGGATACTGTGACAGAAAGAGGAAGACAAACGCAACTAGGCAAGAAGAAGACTGGAAGCACGGACTTCAGGAATCCTAGACGCCAAAACAATTGACAAGTGGGCGTCAGAGGGAGAGAGGAGAAGCTATTTGAATCTTTGCGCCACTCACGCACTTGCGTAGTGACGTCATGCCGGTGCTCGCGCAAGATGCGCAAATTAGCATTAACTTCACTGAGCCTGGAGCGCCGCTCAGCGGGTCATCGATGGACCGGACGCGCAGGTGAGTACCTTACTATACCTCACTATAGCACTCTCAACCCTTTCCTTTGTATAGGTTCAAATTAACACTTTCAACTTTATTGTGATATGGTTGAGTGTTTGAAGTTATACAGTAAGTGTGTGCGTTTGTCACTACATACTTCGAACCTCTGAAGAAATGTGTGTGTGTGTGTGTGTTTGTGTGTGTGTGTGTGTGTGTGTGTTTGTGTGTGTGTGTATTAGTCTACTCTTCAGCCATTGCTGTTTATACCCTCGTTTTAGGCAGAACCTTCAGATTTTTTAACGTCCATTGACTTTTTTTGAAAATCAGCGAATCTGCAAGCGGAAGAGATTTCAGTGAATTCGTCCATCTCTAGTCTTTAGGAGGCCATAGATGCCCCAACTCCGCTTGTACAATCCCGGAATTGTACAAGCAGTATTGATGCAATAATAATATTGCTGTTTGTCCTAAAGTCGCCCATACACAATCCGACAATCATACAACCGGGATTAATGCGCGTCCTTAAGAGTTTAAAATCATTTATTCTATCCATATATTTTTTTAACTTAATGATATATTGTTTTACTGAATTCTATTTGATTTACAGTATATATTGTATCCGCCCCTGCATCAGAATAATATATTGTTACCGTATATGTTGTAATATCGTACAGTGCTGCCTTCTGAAGTAACGTACAAATACGTTTGTACGAATCTTCATGCCTATCGGGAGACAGGTGTATTTGGGAGGCGATTGAAGCACTGGACTCACAGGTGGTAGCAGACGCTCCTAACACGTACAGGTACGTTATTTATTTCTAGCTTCTGAAGTAACATTGCATATTTAACATTATACATACACCTCACAATAAATGTATTAATACATTTATTAAATATATACCTTAAGAGTATTTTAGATGGAATCACCAATTTATCACTTTTCCTTATAATGAAGTTAAATTAAAACCTGCTATTGCTTGAAGCAGAACCAATGTCATAATATTGGGAGTTCAAGCTAGGGTGAGATCCTACTGAACTACTGTCTCTGAAGGAATAAATTGGAATGTCATTTCAGAACGAGTAAAAAAAACAAACCTTGCCGTGATAACATTCTTATTTTTATCTCTAGTAACTTGGGTTATAGACCTGCAGTGACATGTCAATCAGAAACAAAATGAGTCAAAATTGCAAATTGGTTAACAACTGTCTAAATAACATAATTGTACTTTCAAATGTCACTGCAGGGTAATGTCAGCTATTGACCAGCAATGAAGAGTTGCAGTAACTTTTTGAGATATAGAAACGAGAATACTGTTTACTGACCTACATTAAGTTCTCTTGAAGATATTTCAAATACAAACCTATTAAATTGGAATTAACCTTTACTGGATAGTGGAAAGGGCATTAACTGTAGCATCCAAATATATTGTAGAAATATAACATTTCAAAACATGGCTATACATTCCCATGAACGGCGCTCTATGACTTTAGCATCACCATTCCCTTCTCTCAAAGGAAGGGGGACCTTAAGCTTAAGATGTCTGTTCAGGAGTTACCAGGACCAAGGTATGTACACTTAGGGGCATATATATAAAGGTGCTGATTTTGTATTGTCAGGCTTCACAATGGCAATTTGGATTATGTTTGTCTAATTATGTGGCATAGTTCGTTCTTCAGTAAATAAATGAAAATAGTCTAACATCCTCCTGGACAATTTATTTATACCATGGGGAATAGTAATGTGCTGTTAATAGACCCTATTTCCATGCTAGAAATACACAGTAACATAATTACATAGTATCTGAGAGTGAAAAAGACATACGACAATCTTGTCCATCAAACCTTTATACCCTACCCATGATGTCTGCCTAACAGTTACATAGTAACATAGTATTAGAGGTTGTATTAAGACATACGTCTATCTAGTGCAACCTTTATACCCTACCCATAATGTCTGTCTAACAGTTACATAGTAACATAGTATTGGAGGTTGTATAAAGACATACGTCCATCTAGTCCAACCTTTATACCCATAATGTCTGTATAACAGTTACATAGTAACATAGTATTGGAGGTTGTATAAAGACATACGCCCATCTAGTCCAACCTTTATACCCTACCCATAATGTCTGTATAACAGTTACATAGTAACATAGTATTGGAGGTTGTATAAAGACATACGTCCATCTAGTCCAACCTTTATACCCATAATGTCTGTCTAACAGTTACATAGTAACATAGTATTGGAGGATGTATAAAGACATACGTCCATCTAGTCCAATCTTTATACCCTACCCATAAGGTCTGTATAACAGTTACATAGTAACATATGATTGGAGGTTGTATAAAGACATACATCCATCTAGTCCAACCTTTATACCCTACCTATAATGTCTGTATAACAGTTACATAGTAACATAGTATTGGAAGTTGTATAAAGACACACGTCCATATAGTCCAACTTTTATACCCTACCTATAATGTCTGTCTAACAGTTACATAGTAACATTGGGCCCTATTTATAAAAGATCGTTATCGTAAAAATAACGATCGCTATCGTACAATAACGACCGTTATTTTCCGACAACGACCGGTATTTTCCGATAACGACTGTTATTTTCCGATAACCTCCGGTAATTTCCGATATCATAAAACACTGGTCGTTATCGGAAAGTACCGGTCATTATCGGAAAATACCGGTCATTAACGATAGCGATCTTTTATAAATAGGGCCCATAGTATTGGAGGTTGTATAAAGACATACGTCCATCTAGTCCAATCTTTATACCCTATCCATAATGTCTGTATAACAGTTACATAGTAACATAGTACTGGAGGTTGTATAAAGACATACGTCCATCTAGTCCAACCTTTATACCCTACCCATAATGTCTGTCTAACAGTTACATAGTAACATAGTATTGGAGGTTGTATAAAGACACATGTCCATCTAGTCCAACCTTTATACCCTATCCATAATGTCTGTATAACAGTTACATAGAAACATAGTACTGGAGATTGTATAAAGACATACATCCATCTAGTCCAAACTTTATACCCTACCCATAATGTCTGTCTAACAGTTACACAGTAACATAGTATTGGAGGTTGTATAAAGACACATGTCCATCTAGTCCCACTTTTATACCCTACCCATAATGTCTGTATAACAGTTACATAGTAACATAGTATTGGAGGTTGTATAAAGACATACATCCATCTAGTCCAACCTTTATACCCTACCCATAATGTCTGTATAACAGTTACATAGTAACATATGATTGGAGGTTGTATAAAGACATACATCCATCTAGTCCAACCTTTATACCCTACCTATAATGTCTGTATAACAGTTACATAGTAACATAGTATTGGAAGTTGTATAAAGACACACGTCCATATAGTCCAACTTTTATACCCTACCTATAATGTCTGTCTAACAGTTACATAGTAACATTGGGCCCTATTTATAAAAGATCGTTATCGTAAAAATAACGATCGCTATCGTACAATAACGACCGTTATTCTCCGACAACAACCGGTATTTTCCGATAACAACCGTTATTTTCCGATAACCTCCGGTAATTTCCGATATCATAAAACACTGGTCGTTATCGGAAAGTACCGGTCATTATCGGAAAATACCGGTCATTAACGATAGCGATCTTTTATAAATAGGGCCCATAGTATTGGAGGTTGTATAAAGACATACGTCCATCTAGTCCAATCTTTATACCCTATCCATAATGTCGTATAACAGTTACATAGTAACATAGTACTGGAGGTTGTATAAAGACATACGTCCATCTAGTCCAACCTTTTTACCTACCCATAATGTCTGTCTAACAGTTACATAGTAACATAGTATTGGAGGTTGTATAAAGACACATGTCCATCTAGTCCAACCTTTATAACTATCCATAATGTCTGTTATAACAGTTACATAGAACATAGTATGGAGATTGTAAAGACATATGTCCATCTAGTCCAACCTTTATACCATACCATTAATGTCTGTCTAACAGTTACATAGTAACATAGTATTGGAGGTTGTATAAAGACACATGTCCATCTAGTCCAACCTTTATACCCTATCCATAATGTCTGTATAACAGTTACATAGAAACATAGTACTGGAGATTGTATAAAGACATACGTTCATCTAGTCCAAACTTTATACCCTACCCATAATGTCTGTCTAACAGTTACATAGTAACATAGTATTGGAGGTTGTATAAAGACACATGTCCATCTAGTCCCACTTTTATACCCTACTCATAATGTCTGTATAACAGTTACATAGAAACATAGTACTGGAGGTTGTATAAAGACATATGTCCATCTAGTCCAACCTTTATACCCTACCCATAATGTCTGTATAACAGTTACATAGTAACATAGTATTGGAGGTTGAATAAAGACATACGTCCATCTAGTCCAACCTAGGACTAGGTGGACTAAGGCCCCCATGTAACCAACATGTACGGTAATCATAGAACAATGTTCATGTTCACAACTGTTCTAATTATGGTCTAAACTACAGAATTATTGTCTGTTTTTGATGTTGATGATAGCCAATCAGAGCATTATAATATTTTTAAGACTACACATCAGCAACCAATCAAAGAGAACATAGAACATCCATAGAGTGGGGAAGTGGTTAAGTATTGCCTGCACTATTTTCCAGTCCATTTATCTAAATGTATGTTTTTATAATAGTTGTTTTATTCTGTGGGGGATGACCACCTTGTCATTAGTATACATGATATATGGGCATTTATAGCCATGCTTTAAAATATTACATTTATACAATGTATTTGGATGCTACAGTTAAAAGGCAACTATATTGTAAAAATTCCTGCATCCTAATAGTGTTTTATTGAGGATCTAGCACACATACAGTTTTCCTCTGCCAGATTATGGCCCTGGGCCTTCCTGTATTAAAGATAGTGCTGAAGCACTCATGAAGCCTGGCAGAAGCCGTTTTCTTTGTGTTGACGCTCCTCATAGCAATGATATTGGAAGGTAAAAAATAACAATTCTACCTCCCTGTCCCAGGTACTTTTAATTTTAATTGTTTTTGAAAAAACTTTATGTGCACTACAGTTTTCCTTTAATGTATCTTTTCAACTTTTCTGTGAAGGTTTATTCAAATTTAATAGGTTTGTGTTAGAAATATCTTCATGTTATGTAGGTCAGTAAAATGTAATCTAATTTCTATATCTAAAAAAGTTACTACAACGCTTTGAAAAGTACAATTACCTTATTATTAACCGATTTGCTATTTTGACTCATTTTGTTTCTGATTGACATGTCACTGCAGGTCTGTAAGCCAAGTTACTAGTGTTAAAAATAAGAATATTATCATGGCAAGGATTTTTTTTACTTATTTAGAAATGACATTCCAATTTATAGTTCCAAAGACAGGAGGATGTCACTCAAGCGTGAACTCTCAGTATTATGACTAGAGATGTTTGAAACTGTTGAGTTTCGTTCCAGAGAAAAAAATTTGAAAGTTTCTTTCGATTTTAAGGATGAAATAGTAATAGTCGGTTACTGTAAATGACACAGAGACCTGGGCAATGGTCTGGGGAACCCGTAAATAGAACCAAAACTTATTTTAAAATATCTTTCCACTCGATTGGGCTGTTTTGGAGTTCTACGTTCTATTTTCGAGGGTTACCAAAATCGAACACTACTTTTGAGGGCTACTGATATTACAAATTTGAGGGTTACCAAAATCGAACACTACTTTTGAGGGTTACTGATATTACAAATTTGAGGGTTACCGAAATCGATCCTTGTTTGCGAGGGTTACCGAAACCGATTGCTACTTTCAAGGGTTAGCGACATTACAAATTTGAGAGCTGTTAGAATCGACCTGTACTTTCGAGGGTTACCAAAATCGATCGCTACTTTCGTGGGATAGCGATACTACACATTTGAGGGTTACCGAAATTGGCTTGTGTTTTTGAGGGTTACCGAAATCGGGCCCTTCTTTTCCTAGGGTTACCGAAATTGGCTCGTATTTTCGAGGGTTACCGAAATCGGCAATTCTTTCGGCAGCTTGTTCCTGTTCTGTCCCACATCTGGATTACAGCCTCAGGATGCCTCGCATGGAGTGGCAGTGCTTCGTGGTGGCCTACCTGGCCAGAAGTAATTATGACGGGATACCGGTTGGCACCCCACATATAAAGTGGTGCAAGTTGCGCATTATGCACTGTTTGCAGTGGAAGCTGCAAACAAAGTACTATGTGAGTCAGACCAGCTTCCAGCTACAGCGCAGGGGGTCTGACCTGAAGAGGCAGAGGGCCAGTTATGTTGCAGACATTGCAAACAGAGCACGAGACAAGTATCACTGTTTTAGCCATTTATTTCTGCTTTGATTGTTATATAACATGTTTATATGAAATATTATCTCATTTATTTGTACTTTTTTGTAAACTTTTGTTTTTTAAGTTTATATTTGTGTAAAGCACTTCTTATTACCGATAACCGCACTGCAAACCGCCGCTAACATTTGCAGGACCTTATTAATGTTAGTTAGTGTTAATGAATAAACTGGTGGGGCAGTAAAAAGCCCAACAAAGCTGTCGCTACCGTCATATTAATTTATTTTATTATATAATCTTACAGAAGAGGAAGATACAGGGACAGAGGAATCTGCCCCATCCTCTCCTCCTCCTTCTCCTCCTCCTCCATACAGGGACAGAGGACTCTGCCCCATCCTCTCCTCCTCCTTCTCCTCCTTCTCCTCCTCCTACTCCTCCTCCGCCTCCTTCTACTCCTCCTCCTCCGCCTCCTTCTACTCCTCCTCCGCCTCCTTCTCCTCCTTCTCCACTTCCTCCTCTGCCTCCTCCATCTTCTCCACCTCCCTCTCCGCCTCCTCCGCCTCCTTCTCCTCCTCCTCCGCCTCCTCCTTCTCCGCCTCCTCCTCCTTCTCCACCTCCTCCTCTTACGCCTCCTTCCCCTCCTCCTCCTTCTCCACCTCCTCCTCCTTCTCCGCCTCCTCCTCCTCCGCCTCCTCCTCCTTCTCCACCTCCTCCCCCTTCTCCGCCTCCTCCTTCTCCTCCTTCTCCACCTCCTCCTCCTTCTCCCCCTCCTCCTCCTCCTTCTCATCCTCCTAAGCCTCCTTCTCCAACTCCTCCTATTTCTACACCTCCTCCTTCTCCGCCTCCTTCTCCTCCTCCTCCACCTCCTCTTTCTTCTTCACCTCAGCCTCCGGCACCACCACAAGGCAAGTATCACAGTTTTAGCCATTTTTTCGACCTTGAGGCACGAAGCATGCATGCAATTCCGTGTGCTGTCTCGCATTATTGATGGGATGTTGATCATTTCCATTATGGAAACACATGTGCAATCACAGGAATTTTTGCATTCCCGTAATTTCCACAATATTTAAAATCTTTAAAAGCCCAGTGTAGTACAGGAGCAGGCCCAGTGTAGTACAGGAGCAGGCCCAGTGTAGTACAGGAGCAGGCCCAGTGTAGTACAGGAGCAGGGCCAGTAGATGGTCCGGGCAACTGCGGCTGGAAGAATAGTCTGAAGTTGGCCGCAAGACCACCTCCAGTACTGCTCCTCCTCTCAGGCATAGGGAGACGTGAGCCCTGTGCATCCCCAACATCAGGTGCTGTCGGCCTGCTACCACTTGGGAAGGCAGAACAGAGGTGATGCAACAGCAACACCTCATTGTTCTGCATTCTCCTTTCCCTCTGATGGTGGCATCATCACGACTTACCATACTGGTCACCTCCTCAAATGGCGCAAGCACACGACAAGCATCCCTAAGCAGCCGCCACTGCCTGAGTAACAGGAAACCCAGGTCCCCAGAGCATGATCTTGTACTGTAATGGTACAAATAGTCCATGATAGCTTGCCTTTGCTGGAGCAGCCTTAGCATCATCAAGAGACTAGCTGTGACCGTGTATGACCATCTGAAGTGGCTCAACACCCTCCTAGCATGCCTCAGTGCATCCTGCAGGCCAGGGTACTTGCTAAGAAACCGCTGGACAACCAGGTTGAGAACATGGGCCAGGCAAGGAACGTGTGTGACTTTGCCCAAGCGAAGGGCAGAGATGATATTAGTGGCATTGTCACACACGACCTTGCCTATTGAGAGGTGGCAGGGGGTCAGCCACCTCTTGGCTTGCTCTTGCAGTGCTGCCAGCAACTCTGGCCCAGTGTGGCTCCGATCACCAGGGCACAGAAGCTGCAAAACTGCATCGCACCATCTCACCTGGCAGGAAGAATAGGCTCTCGGGGGGCACAGGGCTGTCCAAGAGGAGGATTCACCAGATGAGGAGGGGGTGGTGGAGACTGGCATATAACCAATACATGGTGGTGCCACCATCTCCCCACTTGTGCCCCGTGCTGCGTCTCTGCTGGCTGGCAGCGTGACCCACTGGGCTGTAAAACACAGATACCGCCCCTGGACATACTTGCTGGACCGCAAGTCCATAGTAAGGTGGACATGCTTGCCCACACTGTGGTCCAGCGAAGCAGCTATATTGCCCTGCAGATGGTCGTGCAGGGCTGGTACTGCCTTCTTGGCAAAGTACTTATGGCCAGGGACTTGCCACTGTGGTGTGCCAATAGCCACAAACTCCATGAACGCTGCACTGTCTACCAGGCTGAATGGTAGCAGCTGCACCACCAGAAGTTTTGCTAAGCCGGCAGTGAGATGCTGTGCTTGGGGGTGACTGGGGGACAGCTTCTGTCTCCATCCAATAACTGGGGAAGAGGGACTTTTAGTGGAAGAACCAGCAGCAGTGTAAAGGCGCCTCTTAACACCGCCTGCTGGGGCCAAAGGCTGTCTCTCCTCCCTAACATTCACTGTTGAAGCATCTGATGAAGCTGGAGGGGGAGGAGTAGTGGCTCCTTGGGCATGAGGAAATGAACGTGCAGGTGCCTGTACATTCTTTGTCTATTGCTCCCACCGAGCTCTGTGGTGCAGCACCATATGCTTCCTCATAGATGTTGTACCAAATTAGAGGTGGTCTTACCATGGCTAACACGTTGCAGACACAGACTGCACACTGCAACCGTGCCATCACCTGGAGCCAAGGTAAAGAAGTCCCACACTGCTGAGCCACTGGCCTGCCTTGGAGCAGAGGTCACCTGCTGTTGTGGAGCACGGGCACCAGATGCTAATGGTGCCCTGCCTCCACACGCAGTACTAGGTGCGCTGCTGCTGCCTCTGCCCCTGACCCCAGTCCTGCCTCTGGGTTCAGGCTCCTGCTCATGCTCTGAGCGCTCTCCCTCAGACACACACTCCTGCTCCTCCTCTCCCACATGTGGCACCCATGAACGATCCGTGACATCATCGTCCACGAGCACCTACTCATCATTGGAGGCTGTGTCACAAACATGAGCAGCAGCAGCTGGAACCTCATCCCCTATATTATTTCCCTGGCTGCTGTCTCTGGACTGCTGCATGATAAGCTCAGCCTCCTGTCCCCCTGTGCACTGAACACTTTCTTCCTCTGCCACAGGCATCTGGAAGGACTGTGAGTCAGTGCAAAGCTCCTCCTCGACCACACTAGCGCCACATATAGTGTGGGAAAACATCTCCTGTGACATCTCCTGATCCTCCAGATCCCTGAAGGTTTGGACCATGTGGTCAATAAACTCCTGATAGATAGGATCAGGGTCCATGCCCACAGTAGGAGCCACAGGGGAGGGAGGGGCAGGCACATTATCAGTGGTGGCAGCTCGGCTGTCCTGTGCCTGTGAGGAGGTGGAAGGGGAAGGCTGGGTAATCCAGTCGAATACCTGCCTTGCTTGATCAGGATTGAAAGCCCTAGCCCAGCTACCCCAGAACATATCGGGCACTGTTACCCTGCCCCGTGAAGGGACAGGTGGCTCCTGTCCAGCAGCAGCAGACTGCATGGACCCACCTCTGCCTCTAACATCACGTGCAGAGGCACTTCTTCCTCTGCCTCTGCCTCTGCCCTGTCCTCTTGCCCTGCCTGGCATATATCCGTGTATGTACCAAGCACTCCAAGGACTTAATCTTCAAACAGTTTATTAAATCAAGGTAGGTCTGAGGCCTACGCATTTCAGCCTGACATAGGTGGGCCGTCTTCAGGGTACAAATTCCAGGTATCCTCAGGTTGATGCACCAGCATCATTACTAGTGTAAAACTCAAGTGGGGGGAAATATTTAGGTCCTCACCCTGGGTAATATGAGGCAGTGGATCGTGGAAAAGATGTGTATAATAGTCCTTTAATCTCTATATTACCCATCAAACTAGATTGTAAGCTCACTGGGTCATAGACCTTTATCCTCCTGTCTTAAAGTTTCAGGCGCTGTTACTTCATTTATATATTAGTTTCTATTTATTTATGAATTCATTACTTATTTATATTTTAATCACATTGTTCAATTTGTTTCAGGTTAATTTATAATGAGATTGTATTGTGCTGCTTCCCAAAGTGACATACATATTGTAATTCATCGGGGCTAATGCTAAAGGTGGAAATGTTAGCATGTGCATTAAATCTGCAGCAACCAATCCAATATCACTTAACTGCAGTAACTAAGTAAAGACCTAAAATCTGATTGGTTGCCGCAAATTAAAAGCACGGGCAAACATTTGATCCTCTTATTGCATCAGCCCCATCATGCGTAGAATTTCCAAAGTATCTTTAGAAACAGATGGAAAAATTCGTAAATATTCCTTGTAAGGAAAAGGAAATAAATTAACACCTGCAATCGCTTATTGTTGCTCTTACAATGAACACATCATGTCATAATATTGGGAGTTCAAGCTGGGGTGACATCCTACTGAACTACTGTCTTCCAAGGAATGAATCGGAATGTCATTTCAGAACGAGTAAAAGAAAAATCCTTGCCGTGGTAATATTCTTAAATTTAACTCTATTAACTTGGGTTATAGACCTGCAGTGACAAAATGAGTTAAAATTGCTAATTGGTTAATAATAGAGACGGGATCCCAGATCTGACACGGAAGCAGAATGAGCAGAATGAAGAGTGATGGAAAAGCAGAAATATACTGTAAATTGATACAAACAAATAGAGTCTAATGAAAGTGCAACAGATAAGTGTGAAGTGGCAATAGTGCAAAGTGCAATAAAGCAAAAAAACACAGGATGTCTATGGTAGTCCTAATACCACCTACAAGCAAATGGTATTGAGATTACCTTAGAGAAGTTACCATCTTACCGGGCATGGTAGTATCATTCGCACCTCAAATTAAGCTTTGTAGACACTTGGTTACATGTATATGTGAAGGTTCTCATTCATCCAGGACATGTTATATCTGTAATATTCATCCATCCAGGTCATGGTATAGCTGTAATATTCATTCATCCAGGTCATGGTATATCTGTAATATTCATCCATCCAGGTCATGGTATATCTGTAATATTCATTCATCCAGGTCCTGGTGTATATAGCCTCTGTAATATTTCATTCATCGCAGGACATGCGTTATATCTGTATATTCCTCCATCCAGGTCATGGTCTAGCTGTTAATATTCTCCATCATCCCAGGCATGGTTTATCTGTAAATATTCATCCATCGCCGGGTCGGTATATCTTGTTTAAAATTTCATGCCATCAGGTCATGGTATATCTCTCATCTGTTAAGCCTATCATCCATCCAGGTCATGCGCTGGATAGCTTTAATATGCATTCATCCAGGTCATGGTATATCTGTAATATTCCATTGTTCTGCCACTCCAGGTCATCGTATACCTCTTATCTGTAATTTCTCCCCCAGGTCATGGTATTAGCATCTTCTTCAATATTTCATCCAGCCAGTGTCATCGTAATATCTGTGATATTCATCCATCCAGTCATGCTATATCTTTATATTCCAGCCCCATACCAGGTTCATTGGATATGCTATGTGATGTCTATTGGTCATTCCATGTCATGGTATATTCCTTGCTCATATTATCCATCCAGTTCAGGGGATATTTCGGTTATATAGTCCAGGTCATCTAGGTCATGGTTAATATCTGGTAATATTCTTCATATTCATTCTATCGGTCCGGGTATCTCGGTTAATAGCTCTTTCATCCCGATGTCTGTATATCTGAATATTCATTTCAGCCATGGTCTGGGCGTTCTACTCGTGTAATATTTCATTCATCCAGTGTCATAGGGTACTATTCGGGTAAAATTTCATCGATCCAGGTCATTGGTATATCTCTGTAATCTTCATATGAGAGTCTCCATCCAGGTCTGGTATATCTGGTAGATCCTTCTCTCATCCAGGTCATGGTTTTTCTCCAATTTAGACAAACATTTTTTTCGCCTCTGTACTATTTTCATATCTGTCACAAGGTATGTGTATATCGGTAATATTCTCTCTCTTCTTCGTCCCAGCCATCCATGGCATTGGGTACTATCTGTGTGAATAGTCATTCAGCCCGGTCCATGGTAATCTGTAATATTCATTCATCCAGGTCATGGTATATCTGTATATCTCTCCATCCAGGATCAATGTTATGATCTTAATATTCAGTCATCCAGGTCAATGGTATATCTGTATATCATTCATCCAGGTCATGGTTACTCTGTAATATTCAGGTCGTCAATCCAGGTCATGGTATATCTGTAATATTCATCCATCCAGGTCATGGTAATTCTGTAATATGTCCATATCCAGGTCATGGTATATCTGTAATAATTCTTCCATCCAGGTCATGGTTAAATATCCTGTATATATTCATCCATCCAGGTCATGTATATCTGTTAATATTCATCCTATCCAGGTTCATGGTATATTCTGTAATATCTTCACCACCAGGTCATGGTATCACATCTGTAAATATTCCATCCATCCAGGTCATGGTATATCTGTAATATTCATTCACCAGGTCAGGTATATCTGTAATATTCATCACTCCAGGTCATGGTATATCGGTAATATTCATTCCATCCAGGTCATGGTATATCTGTAATATCATTCATCCAGGTTGGTATATCTGTAAATATTCATTCCATCTCAGGTCATTGGTATATCTTAATTTCACCAGGTATTGTTATCTCAATATTCATCATCCAATATCTGTATATTCATTCATCCAGGTATGTATATCTTGTAATATTCATCCATCCAGGTCCATGGTATATCTGTAATATTCTATCCATCCCAGGTCATGGTATATCTGTAATATTCATTTCATCCAAGCTGTATTCTGTAATATTCCATTCATCCAGTGTCCATGGCTGTATATCTGTAAATCTCATCCATCCAGGTCATGGTATATCTGTAATACTTTCATGTTATATCTCCCAGGTCATGGTATATCATTCGTAAGTCTTCAATTCCATCATCCAGGTCATGGTATATTCTGCTAATATTCATTCATCCGGTCAGGGATATCTGTAATATTCATTCCTCCAGGTCGGTATATCTGTTATATTCATCCATCCAGGTCATGGTATATCTGTAAAATATCTCTTTTCATCCAGGTCATTGGTATATCTGTAATATTCATTCCTCCCTGAGTTCATGTATCCTGTAATATCATTCGTCTCCAGGTCATGGTTATATCTCGTAATATTCATCTCCCAGGTCTGGTATATCTGTAATATTCATCCATCCAGGTCATGGTATATCTGTATATATTCATCCATCCAGGTATGGTATATCTGTATATATTCATCATCCAGTCAGTATATACTGTTAATATGTCATACTCATCCAGGTCATGGTATATGTCTGTTTATATTCATCCCACCCAGGTCATGGTATATTCTGTAAATATTCATTCATCAGGATCACATGGTATATCTGTAATATCTTCATCATCCAGGCCATGGTATTCCGTCTATATCATCCATCCAGGTCATGTATATGTTTGTAATCTTCAGCCCTCCAGTGTCATGGGAACTCTGTAATAGGTCCTTCATCCAGGTCATGGTATATCTGTAATATTCATCCATCCAGGTCATGGTAATCTGTATATTCATCTTCATCCAGGTCATTGATATGCTGTATATCTCATCCGGTCTGGTATTATGTTCATTCCATCCAGGTCATGGTTATAATCTGTAATATCTCATTCATCCAGGGTCATGGTATATCTGTAATATCTCTTCAGTCCAGGTCATGTGGTATATCTGTAATATTCATCCATTCAGGGTCACTGGTATATCTGTAATATTCATTCTCATCCAGGTCATGGTATATCGTAATATTCATCATCCAGTCATGGTAATCTGTACTATTTCATCTCATCCAGGGTCATGGTATATCTGTAATATTCATTCATCCAGGTCATGGTATATTCTGTAATATTCATCCAACCCAGTCATGGTATATCTGTAATATTCATCTCATGCTCACCGCGTTTGTTTTATACATGCGTCAGGTATGGTATATCTGTATATCATTCATCCAGGTCATGGTATATCTGTTATTCATCCATCCAGGTCATGGTATATCTGTAATATTTCTCTCATCCAGGTCATGGTATATCTGTAATATTCATCACTCCAGGTCATGTATATCTGTAATATTCATCCATCCAGGTCATGGTAATCTGGATTCGGATATTCATCCATCCAGGTTATGTATATCTGTAATAATCTCATCCAGGTCATGGTATATCTGTATATTCATCCATCCCAGGTTATGGTATCAATGCTGAATAATTTAATCTCATCCAATATCTGTAATATTCAGCTCATCCAGGCAGGGGTATATCTGTATATCACCACCAGGCTGGTTATCTGAATACTTCATCCATCCAGGTCATGGTATACTGCAAGATATTCATCCCATAGCGTGGTATATCTGCACATCCAGGTCATGGATAATAATATTCATCCATCCAGGTCATGGTATACTGAATACTAAACAAACATCATCCACCCATCAGAATCGTAAATCAGAGTCACCAGGCATGGTAACTGTAATTTATTCTCCATGTCATGGTATACTGAAATATTCATCATCAGGTATGGTATATCTTGTAATATTCATCCATCCAGGTCATGGTATATCTGACTAATATCTTCATCTCTGTCATGGTATATCTGTAATTTCATTCATCGGCATGGTATATCGGTATATTTCATTCTCCAGGTCCAGCGGTATATCGGTAATTCATCCTCCAGGTCAGGTATATCGGTATATTCATCCTCCAGGTTAGGGTATTCTGTATATTCTAACCATCCAGGTCATGGTATATCTGTAATATTCATTCATCCAGTCATCAGTATATATGTAATATTTCATTCATCCAGGTCATGGTATATCTGTAATATTCTCCATCCAGGTCATGGTAATCTGTAATATTCATCCATCCAGTATGGTAATAATCTGTAATATCATTCATCCAGGCGGCATGGTATATCTTTAATATTCACCATCCAGGTCAGGTATATCTGTATATTCATCCTCCAGGTCATGGTATATCGGTAATATCATTCATCCAGTCATGGTATATCTGTAATATTCATCCATCCAGGTCATGGTATATCTGTAATATTCATCCATCCAGGTCTGGTATATCTGTAATATTCTTCATCCAGGTCATGGTTATCTGTAAATTCATCCATCCAGGTCTGGTAATTCTGTAATATTCATTCATCCAGGTCATGGTATATCTGTAATTTCATTCATCCAGGTCATGGTAATCTGTAATATTCATCCTCCAGGTCATGGTATATCTGTATATATTCATTTCATCACCAGGTCATGGTATATCTGTAATATTCATCTCATCCAGGTCATGGTATCTGATATTCATTTCCATCCAGTCAGTGGTATTCTGTAATATTCATTCATCCATCATGGTATATCTGTAATATTCATTCATCCAGGCATGGTATATCTGTATATTCATCCATCCAGTCATGGTTATCTGTAATATTCATTCATCCAGTCATGGTATATCTGTAATATTCATTCATCCAGGTCATGGTTATCTGTAATACCATTCATCCAGGCATGGTATATCTGTAATAGTCATCCATCCAGGTCATGGTATATCTGTATATTCATCCATCCAGGTCATGGTATATCGTGTATTCATCCCATCAGGTCATGGTATATCTGTATATTCATTCATTCATCCAGGTCATGGTATATTCTGTAATATTCATTCATCCAGGTCATGGTATATCTGTAATATTCATCCATCCAGTTCATGGTATATCTGTATATTCATTCACCACATCAGTCATGGTATATCTGTAATATTCATTCATCCAGGTCATGGTATATCTGTAATATTCATCCATCCATGTCATTGTATATCTGTAATATTCATTCACCAGGTCATGTATATCGGTAATATTCATTCATCCAGTCATGGTATATCTGTAATATCCATTCTCCAGGTCATGGTATATCTGTATATCATCCATCCAGGTCATGGTATATCTGTAATATTCATCCATCCAGGTCATGGTATATCTGTAATATTCATCCATCCCGGTCATGGTATATCTGTGATATTCATCATCCAGGTCATGGTATATCTGTAATATTCCATCGGTCATGGTATATCTGAATATTCTCCATCAGGTCTGGTATATCTGTAATTCATCATCCATGTCATGGTATATCTGTAATATCATCCATCCAGGTCATTATTCTGTAATATTCATTCATCCAGGTCATGGTATTTCTGTATATTCCTCATCCAGGTCAGGTATATCTGTAATTCATCCATCCATTTCGGTATATCTGTAATATTCATCCATCCAGTCATGGTATATCTGTAATATCATCCATCCAGGTCATGGTATATTCTGTAGTATTCATCCATCCAGGTCAGGTATATCTGTAATAGTCATCCATCCAGGTCATGGTATATCTGTTATTACACCATCCAGGTCATGGTATATCTGTAAATTCATCCATCCATGTTTGTAATATCTGTCAATATTTATTCATCCTCTGTAATTCATTCATCAGTCTGGTATATGAATATTCATCCATCCAGGTCATGGGTATATCTGTAATATTCATTTATCCAGGTCATGGTATATCTGTAATATTCATCCCCAGGTCATGGTATATCTGTAATATTCATTCATTCATCCAGGTCATGGTATATCTGTATATTCATATACCAGGTAATGGTAATCTGTATATTCTCCATCCAGGTCATGGTAATCTGTAATATCTTCATCCGGTCATGGTATATCTGAATATTCATCCATCCAGGTCTGGTATATCTGTAATATTCATTCGTTCCAGGTCATGGTATATCTGTATTTTTCCAGGTCTGGTATATCTGTAATATTCATCCTCCAGGTCATGGTATATCTGTAATATTTATCCATCCAGTCATGGTATATCTGTAATATTCATTCATCCAGGTCACAGTATATCTGTAATATTCATTCATCCAGGTCATGGTTATATCTGTAATATTCATTCCATCAGGTCATGTATACTGTAATATTCATTCATCCCAGTATGGTAATCTGTAATATTCATTCATCCAGGCCATGGTATATCTGTAATATTCATCCTCCAGGTCACGGTATATCTGTAATATTCATCCATCCAGGTCATGGTATATCTGTAATATCATTCATCCAGGTCATGGTATTCTGTAATATTCATCCACCCAGGTCATGGTATATCTGTAATATTCATTCATCCAGGTCATGGTATATCTGTATATTTCTTCATCCAGGTCCTGGTTATCTGTAATATTCATCCATCCAGGTCATGTATATCTTAATAGTCATTCATCCAGGTCATGGTATATCTGTAATATTCTATCATCCAGGTCATGGTATATCTGTATATTCATCCATCCAGGTCTGGTATATCTGTAATATTCATCATCCAGGTCATGGTATATCTGTAATATTCATCCATCCAGGTCATGGTATATCTGTAATATTCATTCATCCAGGTCATGGTATATCTGTAATATTCATTCATCCAGGTCATGGTATATCTGTAATATTCATCCACCAGTCAATCAGAGTCATGGTATATCTGTAATATCATCCATCCAGTTATGGTATATCTGTAATATCATTCATCCAGGTCATGGTATATCTGTAATATCCCATCCAGGTCATGGTATATCTGTAATATTCATTCATCCAGGTCATGGTATATCTGTAAATTTCATTCATCCAGGTCTGGTATATCTGTAATATTCATCCTCCAGGTCATGGTATACCTGTAATATTCATCCATCCAGTTATGGTATATCTGTAATAATCATTATCCAGGTCATGGTATATCTGTAATATTCATCCATCCAGTTACTGGTATACTGCATATTTATTCATCCAATATCTGTAATATTCATTCATCCAGGTCATGGTATATCTGTAATATCATCCATCCAGGTCATGGTATATCTGTTATTCATCCATCGAGTTATGGTATCTCTGATTTATATTCACAATTCTGTATATTCATCATCCAGGTCATGGTATTTCTGTAATATCATTCATCAGGTCATGGTATATCTGTAATATTCATTATCCAGGTCATGGATTCTGTATATCATTCCTCAGGTCTGATATCTGTATATCATTCATCCAGGTCATGGTAATTCTGTAATATTCATTCATCCAGGTCATGGTAATCTGTAATATCATTTCATCCGGTAATGGTATACTTGTGATATTCATCCATCCAGGTCATGGTATATCTGTAATATTCTTTCATCCAGGTCATGGTATATCTGTAAATTCATCCATCCAGGCATGGTATATCTGTATATTCATTCGTCCAGGTCATGTTATATGTAATATTCATCCTCCAGTCATGGTATATCTGTAATATTCATCCATCCAGGTCATGGTATATCTGTAATATTTATCCATCCAGGTCACGGTAATCTGTAATTTCATTCATCCGGCACAGTTATATATGTAATATCATTCATCCAGGTCATGGTAATCTGTAATATTCATCCATCCAGGTCATGGTATATCTGTAATATTCATTCATCAGATTATGGTATATCTGTAATATTCATTCATCAGGCATGGTATATCTGTAATATTCATCCATCCAGGTCACGGTTATCTGTAATATTCATCCATCCAGGTCATGGTTATATCTGTAATAGTCATTCATCCAGGTCATGGTATATCTGTAATATCATCCATCCAGGTCATGGTATATCTGTAATATTCATTCATCTCCAGGTCATGGTATATCTGTAATATTTTCTTCACCAGGTCATGGTCTATCGTAATATTCATCCTCCAGGTCATGGTATATCTGTAATAGTCATCATCAGGTCATGTTATATCTGTAATATCATTCATCCAGGTCATGGTATATCTGTAATATTCATCCATCCAGGTCATGGTATATCTGTATATTCATCATCCAGGTCATGGTATATCTGTAATATTCATTCATCCAGTCATCGGTAATATCTGTAATATTCATCTCCAGGTCATGGTATATCTGTAATATTCATCATCCAGGTCATGGTATATCTGTAATATTCATTCATCCACAGGTCATGGTATATCTGTAATATCATCATCCATGTCCTGTATATCTGTAATATTCATTCATCCAGGTCATGGTATATCTGTAATATTCATTCATCCAGTCATGGTATATTCTGTAATATCCATTCATCCAGGTCATGGTATATCTGTAATATCATCCATCCAGGTCATGGTATATCTGTAAAATTCATCCATCCAGGTCATGGTATATCTGTAATATTCATCCATCCAGGTCATGGTATATCTGATATTCATTCCCGGGTCATGTATATCTGTAATATTCATCCATCCAGGTCCGGGGTATATCTGTAATATTCATCCATCCAGGTCATGGTATAATCTGTAATATTCATTCATCCAGGTCATGGTATATCTGTAATATTCATTCATCCAGGTCATGGTATATCTGTATATATTCATCCATCCATGTCATGTATATCTGTAATATCATTCATCCAGGTCATGGTATATGGTAATATTCATTCATCCAGTCATGGTATATCTGTAATATCCATTCATCCAGGTCATGGTATATCTGTAATAGTCATCCATCCAGGTCATGGTATATCTGTATATATTCATCCTATTCCAGGTCATGGTATATCGTATATTCATCCATCAGGTCATGGTATATCTGTAGATATCCTTCACCAGGTCATGGTATATCTGTAATATTCATCCATCCAGGTTCTGGTATATCTGTATATTCATCCATCCAGGTCATGGTATATCTGTATTATCAAGTATATCTTATATTCATCCATCCAGGCATGGTATATCTGTAATATTCTCATTCATCCAGGTCATGGTATATTCTGTATATTCATTCATCAGGTCACGGTATATCTGTAATATCCATCCAGGTCAGTATATCTGTATATTCATCCATCCAGGTCATGGTATATCTGTAATATCATCCATCCAGGTCATGGTATATCTGTAATATTTATCCATCAGGTCAGGTAATCTGTAATAGTCATCCATCCAGTCACGGTATATCTGTAATATTTATTCATCCAGGTCACGGTATATCTGTAATAGTCATCCATCCAGGTCATGGTATATCTGTAATATTCATCCATCCAGGTCATGTTATATCTGTAATATTCATCCATCCAGGTCATGGTATATCTGTAAATTCATTCATCCAGGTCATGGTAGTCTGTAATATTCATCATCCAGGTCATGGTATATCTGTAAATCATTATTAGGTATGGTAATCTGTAATATTCATTCATCCAGGTCATGGTATATCTGTAATATTCATCCATCCAGGTCATGGTATATCTGTAATAGTCATCCATCCAGGTCATGGTATATCTGTAATATTCATCCATCCAGGTCATGGTATATCTGTAATATTCATTCATCCAGGTCATGGTATATCTGTAATATTCATCCATCCAGGTCATGGTATATATTATTCATTCATCCAGGTCACGGTTATCTGTAATATCATCCATCCAGGTCACGGTATATCTGTAATATTTATTCATCAGGTCGGTATATCTGTATATCATCCATCCAGGTCACGGTATATCTTATAGTCATCCATCCAGGTCACGGTATATCTGTAATATTATTCATCCAGGTCACGGTATATCTGTATAGTCATCCATCCAGGTCTGGTATATCTGTAATATTCAATCCATCCAGGTCATGTTATATCTGTAATATCATCCATCCAGGTTCATGGTATATCTGTAATATTCATTATCCAGGTCATGGTATGTCTGTAATATTCATCATCCAGGTCATTGGTATATCTGTATATTCATTTATTCAGGTCATGGTATATCTGTAATATTCATCCATCCAGGTCATGGTATATCTGTAATATTCATTCATCCAGGTCATGGTATATCTGTTTTATTCAGTTACACCAACTGGACTATAAGGAATAATTTAGACAAAAAGTGAACTATTCCTTTAAAGCAGTGATTGAAGACCAGTGATTGAAGAGGTAAAGGACATATTCCTTACCTTCTGTTCTTCAATCACTAGACAAGAAGCCAGGAACGAAGGTAAGTATATTTACCTCGCGCATGATCCACTGCGGCTCCATTGACAACTGCCGACTGCTTCCTGGATTAGTTTACTATATTGCGCAATATCGAGCATGCGCGCTATAGTGAAACTAAACCAGGAAGCAGTTGGCAGTTGTCAATGGAGCCGCGGTGGATCGTGCTTGAGGTAAATATACTCATCGGTCCTGGATCCTGGTGATCGGAATCACAGCTTTAAAGGTCTAGTTCCTTTAAAGTTTAGTTCTTGAAGGCATTTCTCTAGTCAGATATTGGTTACATGTACACAGCAAATCCAGAATTATTTTAAAAATGTGCTTTCTCGGTTTCCATATTTCACATATTACCACCCCATAGAAATAAGCTATAGAGTTTCCTTTGTACAAGTATACGGTATTAGATTTTGCTCCTGGACTGTGCAGTACAGAGTTAATCAATCTTTGTCTCTAATTTCGTAGCAAAACAAACCAGAATTTTGTTCAAACACAAGCTGCTTGCCAACGTTCCATTTAAATAATAATGAGACGCACTACCTCTTTGCAGTCTGTAGAAAGTAGTGCAAATAGAGATATTAGTGTCAATAATCTAGTTCCTCAACAGCTATTGCATTAACACAAGAACTTGGCACGCTCTACACAAAAGCTAATAAAATTACAAGACCACTAGAGATTGCGATTCATCAGTTCCGACACATTGTTTATGTTGCCTGAGCTATTTTAGGAGGAGAGCTATTCATGGGGAAACGCAGGAAAATAATTATGTTTGAATTGTATTATTCTGCGTGTGATATCAATTGGTATGTGGGCTCACTGTGAATATGTTCATTGCCTGATATAAAAAGCTAAAACAAATACACATAGACTCTAAGTGACTGCTTATATATAAGTAGTGTACATGTGTTCTATTAGATAACAAAAGTTCAATCCTACACGTGGAGAGCAATAGAATTGGAAAAGGGCACTTGCGAAAAGGAGCAATTGCTGAATTCAGCCTAGGAGATAAAATTTTCACAGAGGGTTTCCCCATTACACTATGCTAGACTAATTGGACTTAATGATTTAGATATGAGATATATACAATATGTATATAAAACAAGAAAAAACTTCCCTCAAGTGTATAAATAGCCTATCCTGATCAATACACAGAACCAGAACACAGAAGCGTGTAGAAGATATAAATGGCTAAAAACTTATATATTTATTATCAAAAATAGTAAAAGATCAACAACTGATCACAGTATCCATATATTAAACAAAGTACATATTTATAATAATCACATAATAATCACATGTCGATATCTCTGAACAACCCCCCTTCCTTCCTGCCTCCTCAAAATAGAGTCAATAAGGTCAGAATAGTGTAGAGATAGAGAGCTATACTTATCAGTCACATCGGTAACTCAGTAATATCAGTCTCAGTCCGTGCACGGAACCGACATCAATATGCATGCATCTCGGAGCATCCCATCACAAAGTATCACTGTAACAAAAAGAGGAGGTGGGGAGGGGAAGAGGGGTGTCTAGCACCCAAACGCGTTTCGCGTAATAGCGGAATAGTGGAATTCCCATAATATCTCCAGTATAAATCTCTTTAATTGGGATGTTTTTGCTTATTTTTAATACAATTTCTTGTACACAGTTTTACATGGATAGAGCATTCGATGAGTAGTTAATAACTGATATACTTTTATGTAAAATAACATTTTAAATAGTGTGCCACATGGTCTTGTGTTGGGGCCACTTCATTTGTTTAAAAGGAAACTGTTTGTTGAGAGTTTGGTGTTAAAAGTTGGGATCTATGGTAGTTTTGTCAAATTGAAACTACCGGTATAATTAGCAAAATTTTGTTGGTCTAGACTACCAATGAAATTTTGACACTAAGTTTTGACTTGGCTCTGTTCTTGTGTTTGTGCATCCCTATCTAAAAGCAAGGTCCCTGTTAGAGATGAGTCCCGTTTTAAAAACAAATCTGGTTTTGTTAAAGAAATGACGGTTTCAAATATCCACAGATCTGGTAAAAAATTTTGAAATTTCCAAAACCCGAAAATAAAAAGATTGGATATCATTGTCTAAAATTTAAAAATCAATGTCAAAAATGTAAAAATCGAGAAAAGTCAAACATTGTGATTAAAAAATCCAAATATTTAATCCTTCTGTGTTTTCTGATGATCTAAACCTTACAAAATGCTGGTATGGTCTTTATTGAAATATCCCATTTACAAAAAGAAACAAGTAGCAAGGGGCAGGGCAACCCAAATGCAGATACCAGAAGCTCTTATAAAACAACAATGTTTATTGAAACTCCATACAGATACACGAGTGCGACCATGCATTTTGTACTTTACACACCTAATCAGAGGCGTTCCATTGTTGTATACATCGGCCTAGCGAAGGGTCCAGGGCTCAGTTGCACCTGGACCACTATGTGTGCATGGTAAGCCTACATTTACTTCTGTTTAATCAGTACTGTTTTTACAATACACCTTTACTGCATGTTGTTCCTGTGGATGCTTACGATCTCTTACACCTGAGCGATTATGGCTGGGGGGGTGTCCACCCGGCCCTTTGGAAAAGGAAAGTAAGTTGTCACAAACCCCCCTGTCCGGTCCGCTTACCCACCGATCAGTTGTCGGAAAATGAACTCCAAGTAACCGACAAGTCGATAAAACAGAACGGACAAGGAGGGGGTTAGTGAACAAATCAGATATAACACACATTAAATATTTCTCAATATCTATATGATCGCTGCCACCACATTCCGAGATCAGGGGAATGACCTGCTAAATCTATATTTGGGGTTATCCACACCCCCTTAAATTATACAATCCTGTAAGAAAAAGGGTTATCAACACCTATTACTCTATACACAGTTATATATATATATATTTCTAAACAATACTCTTCTATAGTAGCGTAACTTCAGAGACACAGGTTCGTTTTGGGATATACTCAGAATAGGACAATTATCCCATAAATGATTTTATATCATGTATTAAAAGATAAAAGAGTGCATAAAAAAATGTACAGAAAAAAAGTTAAAGGGCATCTATAGTGGGAATTTTTTTTTCTTCTTTCTATGTGTTCTATAATTCCCCCCAACCCCCAGAGTACCTTTATTTTCTTCAGATTCCAACTCTGTCCTGAGATATACAAGTTAAAATAAGTGAATATTTCAATACACCACTCCTGCTTAAGCTGTCAATCAAATCTCCTAACAGCATGCCGGTATAGTGTGTAGGCTTACACAGGATTTACAGCAAGTCTCCCAATGACTCCTTCCTTCTCAAAAATGCTTGGCAAATACTGGGTTAAAAAGAGAAGTAAAGGGAAGGAGAAGTCCCCCTCCTCCACAAGCTTTTACCAATTTATTGCCTGTCAAAGGTAGACCAGGCTGCAGTTCAGGACTCGTCTCTCCAAACTCCCCCCCTTCCCCCCTCCCATTCCTTACGTAGCACTATCTTCAGAACAACGGAGAAACTTCCTCTCTACAGGCTTACATACAGAGGTTTTTTTGTTTTGTTTACAAAGGTTAGAGTGATGTGTCATGTGCAGGAGGATTAATGCGCATGAGCGGCTTGTTTCACAGGCTTAATTTACAGCCGGACTATATGAACGGAGGGAATGACCAGAGAGGGGAGGGGGAGTGGGGAGCCCTGCAGTAAATCAGGCTGTGTGCAAACACAGAGCTACAGAGGAAGGTAAGAATAAGGCAGAATACACTAAACTTTTATTATGTCTGGGTTGGAGCAATGTGTACATTTCACTATAGATGCCCTTTAACTTACTGAACATAAGAGGTAACACACAGGTGAGGGTAGAAGGGGATAAAAGAAAGAAAATCCAAATTGATAGTCCCTGATGGAAGCCAATATACGGTCCGTCCGATTGGCTAGATGTTCCTTAAGATGTTATGAGGAACTCCTGGGCTGAGTCCATACTCCCAATTTATCCTTTTTCCTGAAAATGGGAGCGGTCTGGTCTCTAGAGGGGTGGGCTTGGTTCTGCCCTGAAAGGCGTTTCCTATTTCTGGAGGGTACTTTAAAACTGGAATTTCCCTCCAGGATAAACTGTCCGTATTGTACACACCACATTCAAAATAATAACATGATTGTCATTAACTAATTTTACACAATAGAATGATACCAAACATGACATACTTTGGAGTTTGTAGGCCTAAGAAGGATAATATCTCGAGTTTCTCAAGGAATATCATCGCTTACATGGTGTCTATGAATGCAGATTTAATTCTTGTATAAACTGGGAATACTTATGAAAATATGAACTAATACTGTACCCTGAATTATTAAGAAATATGAATGGCCTTTGAACTGCCATTTGGTTTTTGCTCAGTTCTAGCTAGAAGACCACCTGGGGTTATCCTGCCAGGATGTCTAGAGCCACACTGGATACTGGTGTGATATTTACCACCTGTTGCCTTTGAGGCAGGCACCCTGCCGGGTTAACCAAATAGCAAATGGAGTTAGCTATGGGAAAGACAAGTCTTCTATGAATTGTCAGGCAGGGATTTTTTAACCCTGTGATTGCCTGACAGTTAAACAATGTGGGAGCTGCCATACTGCTTGACCATGTTGATAAAGTGAGATTATTTGAAAATTAAGGCTGCATTTTCAGATATTGTCTATGGGAGTTTACATTGCACCCCTGTTCGTCACATAAGTGACCTTGCTCTCCTTTGTATCCATCTTCGTCTTTACCTTTATAGTGGTTTTAGACACATTGTTTCCTCTTTGTATATAGCATTTACAAAAAGTGCTTTGTTCACCATAGATCAAACAGAAAAAGAGATGATCAATGCACATTCCTGGGCCCGTATATCATATCTATGCTAGTGCAAACAGTAAAGACATGGGGTTTTAGTTACAATTTTGTGCACAAAAGTGAAAAGCCTTCCAACCACGTCAAGGTAACCCCAGTATGGAAGGTCCTAACAGTTTACCTTGGGTCATTTATCTGGGCTGACACTCCCTGCTTGGTTGCATTTTCGTGGGAAGGTTGTCTCCCTGACAATCTTCCCACGAAAATGCAACCAATCAGGGAGTGTCAGCCCAGATTATTGGAGGAGGAGGGTGGCAGAGACAGGAAGAGGAAGAGAGCAGAGAGAGAGTGAGTGAGGAAGTGAAGGGGGAGAAAGAAAGAGAAGGGGGAAAGAGAGAGAAAGAGGGGGGAAAGAGAGGAGGAAGGAGAAAAAGAGAGAGAAAGAGGGGGGAGACAGAAAGGGGGGAGCTAGAAGGAGAGATGAGGAAAAAGAGAGAGGGGATAGAGAGAAGGGAAGAGAGTGAAAGGAGGGAGGGAAAGAGGGAGAAAGAGAAAGGGAGGGGGAAGAGAGGAGGAGGGAGAGTGAGAAAGAAGGGAGAGAGAGGAGTGAAAGGAGGGAGAGAGAGGAGGAAGGAGGGGGAGAGAGAAAGAGAGGAGGAGGGAGAAAAAGAGAGAGAAAGAGGGGGAATACAGAAAGGGGGAGAGAGGAGGAGGGAGAGAGAAAGAGGGGGGAGAGAGGAGGAAAGAGAGAGAGGGGGGAAGAGAGGAGGAAAGAGAGTGAAAGGAGGGAGGGAGAGAGGGAGAGAGAGAAAGAGAGGGGGAAGAGAGGAGGAGGGAGAGTGAGAAAGAAGGGGAAGAGAGGAGTGAAAGGAGGGAGTGAGGGGGAGAGAGAAAGAGAGGGGGGAGAGAAAGAGGGGGAAGAGAGGAGAGGGAGGGAGGAGAGGGAAAAGAGGGAGGGGGAGAGAGAGGAGGGAAAGAAGGGAAAGAGAGAGAAAGAAGTGGGGGGGATGTCTTTAAATCCAGGGATTTGCAATTCTTTAAAGAATCGGGGGTTCGCTAATTGCTTAGCTCTTGCCCTATGTCTCTCACGTTCCTCATTTTATCTCTTTTCCTAAACATATTTATTTATGGGGCTACTATACATGGTGTAGGCTGGAACAATGTCACATGAGCAGGATTTGACACCAGATTACAATTATTTATCTATTCTATGTAGATACATTTACACATTAAAAATAAAAACACTCTATATTTAGATCAGTGTTTCTGGCTTATTTGTCTATTGGAACTGGAATATGTGGGTAAAATCATTTGGATAGCTGTAAAGCTAACAAGCCCATAAAGATTATTGTAATAATTTAAGTATTGTTTCTCATTATTTTCCCTTACAACAACCATTGGCAACCTATAGAGTAAATATGTACAAGCAGATCTATTGGCCAGAAGGGTTTTCCCTTCCTGTGAGCAATACAATTCAGCCAAACGACTGATCGTTTATCACAACTTTTGGACAGAATCTTTCAGAATTTCTAGGTTTGTTTGGCAAGGTAATGTGTAAAACACGAGATATCCATTATAATTCCTCGTTTTGCTCCATTGTAGGGTTCTACTGAGCTAAAGTGACATTTTATTTAAAGGCTTTTTCCCCAGAAGGGTTCCATGTGTCATCTGATGTCTTAAGGCTGGAACACCATGCAATATTTCAGTGTATCGATCAATTGGGCAGAAATGATCGCATGGGTTTTCGGACGAAAGGAGGATCGGAACAGCGGAAAACCATGTCCAATCGTGCGGTCCTCTATGAACTGCACAGACAGTCGCGGTAAACTGTCGGCTGCTGACTGGCAGTCCTTCCTCCTGGCCAACCATTTTACAGAGAAGAAAAACTTTAACTTAAACCAGAAGTTTATATTTTAACATCAACAAACTAATAAAAAAAAATCTTACATTCATTCACAAAACATTCCTGGCTTGGTGCTTCTGTAAAGAAAAAAAAAAAAAAAAGAAAAGAAAAATATATATATATATAAATATAGATATCATATATATCACAATATCACAATTGTGGAACGTAGGGGCACTTGCTGGACTCACCGTACACCGTAGTTTGTGTTTGGAACCAGGACATTGTAGGAATGATAATGTAGTACAACCGGAAACGTTGCACTGGCATTACTATTATATACATGTTTATATGTCTTATAAAGGAAAGAGCACCATTTTGAACAATAAGATTTTATTACATCTCCCTGTTCATGTTTTAATTGATTTTTTTTTTTAAATATACCTGGGCACATATGGGCTGATGTGATAAGAGGTTCAAAAGTTTGCATGTGCTATTAATTTGCAGTAACCAATCAGTTGTCCGGTTTTTACTGGGCTATTGCAGTTAGCTAGCATCTGATTGGACGTTGTATGTCCCTTTAATATCCTCAGCCCCTTAAAGTTTGGACACGATTCAGAAGAAGACAAATATTTGCTGCTCGGAAGTTTCCACATTTGACATGTTGTGTACCCTGAAAGAAATGTAATTACTGTTATGTTGCATAATAAATGATAAACTGCGTTTTAAACACATTTCCACGAGCCGGCTAATTGTTATGTCTGTAATTGTTCTGTGCTTTTCCCACACATTGGTTGCTAAGCAGCCTTATTTTTAATCCCAGGATTTATTTATATATTTTTACAGACGCGGCCTATTCCATGCTCGCAATGTAATCTTTATCACAAAGGAATTTGCCGGAGCCAAATGCACAACCATGGAATGTGCAGGCTTGGTAAATATTTTATCATACTTGCCTGATTGGCTGGACTTTGAATATGTAAACTGTATTTAAAGGAGAAGTTAACGTAAATTTAAAGGTTTGTTTATACATATGAAGGCGAGAGGAAGGATTTTCGAGAAAAAGGAAATTTTGCTTTTCAAAGCTTATGAATGGAAATGATTTAAAATTTTGAACCTCGTAGCAGCTATCTCATGTATGGAGCATATGGAACAAGTGGGGAGTAAACCCAGAAAATGGCCACAGTAATCCTAGCTGGGTACTCAGGCACTTTCTGGATTCCTTTCCCAGTTATTCCTACCACTGTAAATCTCTATCCCTGCTGGGTTACCCTCCCAATTATTCCTCCTACTGTACCTCTCTATCCCTGCTGGGTTACCCTCCCAGTTATTCCTACCACTGTACCTCTCTATCCCTGCTGGGTTACCCTCCCAGTTATTCTTCCTACTGTACCTCTCTATCCCTGCTGGGTTACCCTCCCAATTATTCCTCCTACTGTACCTCTCTATCCCTGCTGGGTTACCCTCCCAGTTATTCCTTATTCCGCCTACGGGTGGCCTCTCTAATCCCTGCTGGGTTACCCTTTACCCTCCCAATTATTCCTACGCTGTCCCCTCTCATCCCTGCTGGGTATACCCTCCCAGTTTACCTACCACTGTACCTCCTATCCCTGCTGGGTTCCCTCCCATTATTCTCCCTACTGTACCTCTCTATCCCTGCTGGGTTACCCTCCCAGTTATCCTCCTACTGTACCTCTCTTATCCTCTATCCTGGCTGGGTTACCCTCCCATTTTCCTCTACTACGTACCTCTCTATCCCTGCTGGGTTACCCTCCCATTTACCTACCCACTCTGATCGTACCTCCCTCTATCCCTGCTGGGTTACCCTCCCAGTTATCCTCCTACTACTGTACCTCTCTATCCCCTGCTGGGTTACCCTCCAGTCTTCCACTGTACCTCTCTATCCTGCTGGTTACCCTCCCATTATTCCTCCTACTGTACCTCTCTATCCCTGCTGTGTTACCCTCCCAAATTATTCCTCCTACTGTTACCTCTCTATCCCTGCTGTTACCCTCCCAATATTCCTCCTACTGTACCTCTCTATCCCTGCTGGGTTACCCTCCAATTATCCTTCCTACTGTACCTCTCTATCCCTGCTGGGTTACCCTCTTTCTTTTCTTCCTACTGTACCTCTCTCATCCCTGCTGGGTTACCCTCCCATTATTTCTTCCTACTTGTACCTCTCTATCCCTGCTGGGTTACCCTCCCAATTATTCCTCCTACTGTTACCTCTCTATCCCCTGCTGGGTTAACCCTCACCAATTATTTCCTCCTACTGTACCCTCTCTATCTCCCATCCTATCCCTGCTGGGTTACCCTCACCGTTTTCTTCCTACTGACCTCCTTCCCCCCTCTGGGTTACCCTCCCGTATTTTCCTATCCTACTGTACCTCTCTATCCCTCCTGCTGGGTTCCCTCCCAATTATTCCTACTACCTACTCTGTACTCTCTATCCCTGCTGGTTACCCTCCCAGTATACCTAACACGTGTACCTCTCTAGCCTGCTGGGTTACCTCCCCGTTATACCTACCACTGTACCTCTCTATCCTGCTGGGTTACCCTCCCAATTATTCCTCTACTGTACCTCTCTATCCCCTGCTGGGTTACCCTCCCAGTTATTCCTCTAACTGTACCCTCTCTATCCCTGCTGGGTTACCCTTCCAGTTATCCTACCACTGACCTCTTTATCCCTGCTGGGTTACCCTCCAGTTATTCACTCCTCACTGTACCTCTCTATCCCTGCTGGTTTCCCTCCCAATTTCCTACTAACTGTACCTCTCTATCCCTGCTGGGTTACCCCCCAGTTATTCCTACCACTGCACTCTCTTATCCCTGCTGGGTTACCCTCCTCAGTTTTCCACCACTGTACCCTCTCTATCCTGCTGGTTACCCTCCCAGTTATTATCCTCTAACGTCACCTCTCTATCTCTTGCTCCGCTGGGTACCCTCCAGTTATTCCTCCGACTCCTACTTATCCCTACTTACCTCTCTATCTCTGCTGGGTTCCTCCCCAGTTATTCCTCCTACTGTACCCTCTATCTCTGCTGCTGGGTACCCTCCCAGTTATTCCTCCAACTGTACCTCCTATCCCTCTGCTGGGTTACCCTCCCAGTTATTCCTCCTACTACTGTACCTCTCTCTATCCTGCTGGTTACCTCCTCCCAGTTATTCCTCCTACTGTACCTCTCTATCCCTGCTGGGTTACCCTCCCCATTATTCCTCCTACCTGTACCTCTCTACTACCCTGCTGGGTTACCCTCCCAATTATTCCTCCTCTGTACCTCTCTACCCTGCTGGGTTTACCCTCCCCAGTTTATCTTCCTACTGTACCTCTCTATCCCGCTGGGTTACCCTCCCAGTTTATTCCTCCTACTGTACCTCTCTATCCCTGCTGGGTTACCCTCCCAAATTTCTATCACGGTACCTCTCTATCCCTGCTGGGTTACCCTCCCAGTTATACCTACCACGGTACCTCTCTATCCCTGCTGGGTTACTCCCCAGTTATTCCACCCTGTACCTCTCTATCCCTGCTGGGTTACCCTCCCAGTTAACCTACCACTGTACCTCTCTTATCCCCTGCTGGGTTACCCTCCAGTTATTTCCTACCACTGTAACTCTCTATCCCTGCTGGGTTACCCTCCCAATTATTCCTCCTACTGTACTCTCTATCCCGGCTGGGTTACCCTCCCATATTCCTCCTACTGTACCTCTCTATCCCTGCTGGGTACCCTCCCGTTAGTCCTACCACTGTACCTCTTTATCCTGCGGGTTACCCTCCAGTTATTCCTCCTACTGTACCTCTCTATCCCTGCTGGGTTACCCTCCCGTTATTCCACCACTGTACCCTCTCTATCCTGCGTGGTTACCCTCCCAGTTAATTCTTCCTACTGTACCTCTCTATCCTGCTGATTACCCTCCAATTATTCCTCCTACTGTACCTCTCTATCCCTGCTTGGTTACCCTCCCATTTATTCCTCCTACTGTACCTCTCTATCCCTGCTGGGTTCCCTCCCAGTTATTTTCCTACCACTGTACCTCTCTATCCCTGCTGGGTTACCCTCCCAGTTATTCTTCCTACTGTACCTCTCTATCCCTGCTGGGTTACCCTCCCAATTATTCCTCCTACTGTACCTCTCTATCCCTGCTGGGTTACCCTCCCAGTTATTCCTCCTACTGTACCTCTCTATCCCTGCTGGGTTACCCTCCCAGTTATTCTCCTACTATGTACCTCTCTATCCCTGCTGGGTTACCCTCCCAATTATTCCTCCTACTGTACCTCTCTATCCCTGCTGGGTCCCCCTCCCAGTTTTTCCTCCTACTGTACCTCTCTATCCTGCTGGGTTACCCTCCCATTATTCCTACTACTGTACCTCCTATCCCTGCTGGGTTACCCCCCAGTTATACATACCACTGTACCTCTCTATCCCTGCTGGTTACCCTCCCAGTTATTCCTACCACTGTACCTCTCTCCCTGCTGGGTTACCCTCCCAATTATTCCTCCTACTGTACCTCTCTATCCCTGCTGGGTTCACCCTCCCAATTATCCTCCTACTGTACCTCTCTATCCCTGCTGGGTTACCCTCCCAGTTTATCTTCCTACTGTACCTCTCTATCCCTGCTGGTTTACCCTCCCATTATTCCTCTACTGTCCCTCTCTATCCTGCTGGTTACCCTCCCAATTATTCTTCCTACTGTACCTCTCTATCCCTGCTGGGTTACCCTCCCATTAGTCCTACTACTGTACCTCTCTATCCCTGCTGGGTTACCCTCCCAGTTATACCTACCACTGTACCTCTCTATCCTGCTGGGTTACCCCCCCCAATTATTCCACTACTGTACCTCTCTATCCCTGCTGGGTTACCACCCTCCCAGTTTATTCTTCCTACTGTACCCTCTATATCCCTGCTGGGTTACCCCACCTCTACCTCCTTACTACACTGTACCTCTCTATCCCTGCTGGGTTACCCTCCCCAGTTATCTCCACCACACTGTACCTCTCTATCCTGCTGGGTTCCCTCCCCTCCCATTATTCCCTACTGTACCTCTCTATACCTGCTGGTTACCCTCCATATTCCTCCTCTACTGTACCTCTCTATCCCTGCTGGGTTACCCTCCCATATATTTTCCTCCTACTGTACCTCTCTATCCCTGCTGGGTTACCCTTCCAGTTATTCCTACCACTACTTACCACGTTACCTCTTTCTATCCCTGCGGGTCAACCCTACCAGTTATACCTACCCTGTACCTCTTATCCCTGCTGGGTTACCCTCCCAATTATTCCTCCTACTGTACCTCTCTATCCTCTGGGTTACCCTCCCAATTATTCCTCCTCATGTACCTCTCTATCCCTGCTGGTTACCATTCCAGTATTCCTACCCACTGTACACCTCTTTATCCCTGCTGGGTTACCCTACCAGTATTCTATCACTGTCCCCTCTCTATCCCTGCTGGTTTTACCCCCTCCAATTATTCCTCCTACGTACCTCTCTATCCCTGCTGGGTTACCCTCCCATTATTCCTCCTACTGTACCTATCTATCCCTGCTGGGTTACCCTTCCAGTCCTACCACGTACACTCTTTATCCCTGCTGGGTTACCCTACCAAGTTATTTCTATCACTGTACCTCTCTATCCCTGCTGGTTACCCTCCCAATTATTCCTCCTACTGTACCTCTCTATCCCTGCTGGTTACCCCTCCCCAGGTTATACCTACCACTGTACCTCTCTATCCCTGCTGGTTACCCTCCCAGTTATTCTTCACTGTACCTCTCTATCCCTGCTGGGTTACCCTCCCAGTTTTACCTCCCACTGTAACTCTCTATCCCTGCTGGGTTACCCTCCCATTATTCCTACCCACTGTACCTCTCTCTCTATCCCTGCTGGGTTACCCTCCCAGTTATACCTACCACTGTACCTCTCTATCCCTCTGGTTACCCTCCCAGTTATACCTACCACTGTACCTCTCTATCCCTGCTGGGTTACCCTCCCAATTATTTCTACCACTGTACCTCTCTATCCCTGCTGGTTCGATCCGAGTATAAGCCGAGGTACCTATTTTTACCTGAAAAATTTGTAAAAACTGATTGACTCGAGTATAAGCCGAGGGTAGAAATTATGACCACTACTGCCTTCTGATTCTGTATTGTTTTGTGGCTTAAGTTGCCCTTTTAATGGACAACAGAATTCCCATACATTAATCCCATCCAGTAATAGCCAAATCCAGTACCAGTAAACACCAATTCCTTGGCACTCCAGCTGTTTGGAAACTACAACAGCATGCTTTTGTTGCTGGGAGTTGTAGTTTCTAAACATGCGGAGTGGTAAGGTTCAATAGACTTTTAATTAAGCTTAACATAATTTACAATTCTCCTGAACCCCATATAGTAAAGGGCACTCTGACCCCCATATGGTAAAGAGCACTCTGGCCCACATATAGTAAAGGGCACCATGGCCCCCATATGGTAAAGGGCACTCTGACTCTCATATAGTAAAGGGAACTCTGACCCCCATATGGTAAAGGGAACTCTGGCCCCCATATAGTAATGGGCACTCTGTCCCCCATATGATAATGGGTACTCTGACCACCATGTAGTAAAGGGCACTCTGACCCCCATATGGTAAAGGGCACTCTGACCCCCATATAGTAAAGGGCAATCTGACCCCCATATGGTAAAGGGCACTCTGGCCCCATATGGTAAAGGGCACTCTGGCCCCCATATGGTAAAGGGCACTATTGCCCCCATATAGTAAAGGGCACTCTGGCCCCCATATGGTAAAGGGCACTCTGATCCCCATATAGTAAAAGGGCACTCTGACCCCCATATGGTAAAGTGCACTCTGACCCCCATATAGGAAAGGGCTCTTTGACCCCCATATAGTAAAGGGCACTCTGACCCCCATATAGTAAAGGGCACTCGGACTCCATACAGTAAAGGGCACTCTGACCCCCATAGAGTAAAGGGCACTCTGGCCCCCATATGGTAAAGGGCACTCTGGCCCCCTTATAGTAAAGGGCACTCTGGCCCCCATATGGTAAAGGGTACTCTGACCCCCATGTAGTAAAGGGCTCTCTGACCCCCATATAGTAAAGGGCACTCTGACCCTCTTATAATAATGAGCACTCTGACCCCCATATGGTAAAGGGCACTCTGGCCCCCATATGGTAAAGGGTACTATGACCCCCATATAGTAAAGGGCACTCTGACCACATATAGTAAAGGGCAATCTGACCAACATATAGTAAAAAGCAATCTGGCCCCCATATGGTAAAGGGCACTCTGGCCCCCATATAGTAAAGGGCACTCTGGCCCCCATATAGTAAAGGGCACTCTGGCCCCCATACAGTAAATGGTACTCTGACCCCCATGTAGTAAAGGGCACTCTGACCCCCATATGGTAAAGTGCACTCTGGCCCCCATATGGTAAAGGGTACTCTGACCCCCATATAGTAAAGGGCACTCTGACCACATATAGTAAAGGGCAATCTGACCCCCATATAGTAAAGGGCACTCTTTCCCCCATATAGTAAAGGGAACTTTGGCCGCCATATAGTAAAGGGCACTCTGACCCCCATATAGTAAATGACTCTCTGACCCCCATATAGTAAAGGGCACTCTGGCCCCCATAAGGTAAAGGGCACCCTGACCCCCATATGGTAAAGGGCACTCTGACCCCATATAATAAAGGACACTCTGACCCCATATAGTATAGGACACTTTGACCCCATATAGTAAAGGGCACTCAGACCCCCATATAGTAAAGGTCACTCTGAGACCCACATGGTAAAGGGCACTCAGACCCCCATATAGTAAAGGGCACTCTGAGCCCCACATGGTAAAGGGCACTCTGACCCCCATATAGTAAAGGGCACTCTGACCCCAATTGTTAAAAATGTCACCTGAGAGTTGTAGTTTCAAGCTGTCACTTTCATTAAACTAGCAACTATTTTTTGCCCCAAACTGAGAAGACCCATCAGATTTACAGCGTCCATATGAGCAGTGACAGTGCTGAGTGAGTCCAGCAGCCAGACTACAGGAAGCAGGAAGGAGTGTAAAGGCAGATCAGTTGCTCCTGTAATTTTCTATGCAAGTGAAGGATTTTTTAACACAGCACCGCCTAATGGTTACTATCCGCAAATGCAGCATTTGGATCTAAATTAGGACTTGACCCGAGTATTAACCAAGGTTAGGATTTTAGGCTAATTTTAAAGCATGAAAATCTCGGCTTAAACTCGAGTATATATGGTACCAACCACTGTTCCTCTCTATCCCTGCTGGGTTACCCTTCCAGTTATTCCTACCACTGTACCTCTTTATCCCTGCTGGGTTACCCTCCCAATTATTCCTACCACTGTAACTCTCTATCCCTGCTGGGTAACCCTCCAAATTATTCCTCCTACTGTACCTCTCTATCCCTGCTGGGTTACCCTCCCAATTATTCCTCCTACTGTACCTCTCTATCCCTGCTGGGTTACCCTTCCAGTTATTCCTACCACTGTACCTCTTTATCCCTGCTGGGTTACCCTACCAGTTATTTCTATCACTGTACCTCTCTATCCCTGCTGGGTTACCCTCCCAATTATTCCTACTACTGTACCTCTCTATCCCTGCTGGATTACCCTCCCAGTTATACCTACCACTGTACCTCTCTATCCCTGCTGGGTTACCCTCCCAGTTATTCTTCCTACTGTACCTCTCTATCCCTGCTGGGTTACCCTCCCAGTTATACCTACCACTGTACCTCTCTATCCCTGCTGGGTTACCCTCCCAGTTATTCCTACCACTGTACCTCTCTATCCCTGCTGGGTTACCCTCCCAGTTATACCTACCACTGTACCTCTCTATCCCTGCTGGGTTACCCTCCCAATTATTTCTACCACTGTACCTCTCTATCCCTGCTGGTTCGATCCGAGTATAAGCCGAGGTACCTATTTTTACCTGAAAAATTTGTAAAAACTGATTGACTCGAGTATAAGCCGAGGGTAGAAATTATGACCACTACTGCCTTCTGATTCTGTATTGTTTTGTGGCTTAAGTTGCCCTTTTAATGGACAACAGAATTCCCATACATTAATCCCATCCAGTAATAGCCAAATCCAGTACCAGTAAACACCAATTCCTTGGCACTCCAGCTGTTTGGAAACTACAACAGCATGCTTTTGTTGCTGGGAGTTGTAGTTTCTAAACATGCGGAGTGGTAAGGTTCAATAGACTTTTAATTAAGCTTAACATAATTTACAATTCTCCTGAACCCCATATAGTAAAGGGCACTCTGACCCCCATATGGTAAAGAGCACTCTGGCCCACATATAGTAAAGGGCACCATGGCCCCCATATGGTAAAGGGCACTCTGACTCTCATATAGTAAAGGGAACTCTGACCCCCATATGGTAAAGGGAACTCTGGCCCCCATATAGTAATGGGCACTCTGTCCCCCATATGATAATGGGTACTCTGACCACCATGTAGTAAAGGGCACTCTGACCCCCATATGGTAAAGGGCACTCTGACCCCCATATAGTAAAGGGCAATCTGACCCCCATATGGTAAAGGGCACTCTGGCCCCATATGGTAAAGGGCACTCTGGCCCCCATATGGTAAAGGGCACTATTGCCCCCATATAGTAAAGGGCACTCTGGCCCCCATATGGTAAAGGGCACTCTGATCCCCATATAGTAAAAGGGCACTCTGACCCCCATATGGTAAAGTGCACTCTGACCCCCATATAGGAAAGGGCTCTTTGACCCCCATATAGTAAAGGGCACTCTGACCCCCATATAGTAAAGGGCACTCGGACTCCATACAGTAAAGGGCACTCTGACCCCCATAGAGTAAAGGGCACTCTGGCCCCCATATGGTAAAGGGCACTCTGGCCCCCTTATAGTAAAGGGCACTCTGGCCCCCATATGGTAAAGGGTACTCTGACCCCCATGTAGTAAAGGGCTCTCTGACCCCCATATAGTAAAGGGCACTCTGACCCTCTTATAATAATGAGCACTCTGACCCCCATATGGTAAAGGGCACTCTGGCCCCCATATGGTAAAGGGTACTATGACCCCCATATAGTAAAGGGCACTCTGACCACATATAGTAAAGGGCAATCTGACCAACATATAGTAAAAAGCAATCTGGCCCCCATATGGTAAAGGGCACTCTGGCCCCCATATAGTAAAGGGCACTCTGGCCCCCATATAGTAAAGGGCACTCTGGCCCCCATACAGTAAATGGTACTCTGACCCCCATGTAGTAAAGGGCACTCTGACCCCCATATGGTAAAGTGCACTCTGGCCCCCATATGGTAAAGGGTACTCTGACCCCCATATAGTAAAGGGCACTCTGACCACATATAGTAAAGGGCAATCTGACCCCCATATAGTAAAGGGCACTCTTTCCCCCATATAGTAAAGGGAACTTTGGCCGCCATATAGTAAAGGGCACTCTGACCCCCATATAGTAAATGACTCTCTGACCCCCATATAGTAAAGGGCACTCTGGCCCCCATAAGGTAAAGGGCACCCTGACCCCCATATGGTAAAGGGCACTCTGACCCCATATAATAAAGGACACTCTGACCCCATATAGTATAGGACACTTTGACCCCATATAGTAAAGGGCACTCAGACCCCCATATAGTAAAGGTCACTCTGAGACCCACATGGTAAAGGGCACTCAGACCCCCATATAGTAAAGGGCACTCTGAGCCCCACATGGTAAAGGGCACTCTGACCCCCATATAGTAAAGGGCACTCTGACCCCAATTGTTAAAAATGTCACCTGAGAGTTGTAGTTTCAAGCTGTCACTTTCATTAAACTAGCAACTATTTTTTGCCCCAAACTGAGAAGACCCATCAGATTTACAGCGTCCATATGAGCAGTGACAGTGCTGAGTGAGTCCAGCAGCCAGACTACAGGAAGCAGGAAGGAGTGTAAAGGCAGATCAGTTGCTCCTGTAATTTTCTATGCAAGTGAAGGATTTTTTAACACAGCACCGCCTAATGGTTACTATCCGCAAATGCAGCATTTGGATCTAAATTAGGACTTGACCCGAGTATTAACCAAGGTTAGGATTTTAGGCTAATTTTAAAGCATGAAAATCTCGGCTTAAACTCGAGTATATATGGTACCAACCACTGTTCCTCTCTATCCCTGCTGGGTTACCCTTCCAGTTATTCCTACCACTGTACCTCTTTATCCCTGCTGGGTTACCCTCCCAATTATTCCTACCACTGTAACTCTCTCTCCTGGCTGGAACCCGCCAATTATTCCTCCTACTGTACCTCTCTATCCCTGCTGGGTTACCCTTCCAGTTATTCCTACCACTGTACCTCTTTATCCCTGCTGGGTTACCCTACCAGTTATTTCTATCACTGTACCTCTCTATCCCTGCTGGGTTACCCTCCCAATTATTCCTACTACTGTACCTCTCTATCCCTGCTGGGTTACCCTCCCAGTTATTCCTACCACTGCACCTCTCTATCCCTGCTGGGTTACCCTCTCAGTTGTTCCTACCACTGTACCTCTCTATCTCTGCTGGGTTACCCTCCCAGTTATTCCTCCTACTGTACCTCTCTATCTCTGCTGGGTTACCCTCCCAGTTATTCCTCCTACTGTACCTCTCTATCTCTGCTGGGTTACCCTCCCAGTTATTCCTACCACTGTACCTCTCTATCCCTGCTGGGTTACCCTCCCAGTTATTCCTCCTACTGTACCTCTCTATCCCTGCTGGGTTACCCTCCCAGTTATTCCTCCTACTGTACCTCTCTATCCCTGCTGGGTTACCCTCCCAGTTATTCCTCCTACTGTACCTCTCTATCCCTGCTGGGTTACCCTCCCAGTTATTCCTCCAACTGTACCTCTCTATCCCTGCTGGGTTACCCTCTCAGTTGTTCCTACCACTTTAACGCTCTATCCCTACTGAGGTACCTAGCTGTTCCTCCAGCTGAACCTTGTAAGCCCCACTATGTTACCTTTCCAGTTGTTTCTGTCTTTTAAGGCATGGCTAACTTCATTATCAGGAGAAACTCTTTGTAACCTATAAGCACACAGAATCCTTCAAACAAATGGCATTCTTTAAGGTATTTATAAGATGATGTGTGTGAATCATCAAGTCTAATTTAACAGTTTTCATTTTAATTGTATATTCAGGTTTTCTTCCAATTTTCAAACAAGTTTAGGAAGTTTTGAAATGCTACTTGCAGGGTGCAAAATTTTTTTTCTCAAAACATATATTTATTATGCAGCAATCAACTGTTGGGTGCCACGCAGAGCTCATTCATCAGGACCCAGAGAGTTGTTAAACGATGTGTTAAATGATTTGTTGCTGTGTTAGTCCAAATTCTTTTTAGAAAATTCACCTTAGAATTTGTTTATTCTCAAGTTTAAAGTTTTTGCAGTGCTTATTTATTAATAGTGTCTTCCAGTTTTCAAACAAATCTAGGGAGTTATCAGGTTTTACTTGTAGCACAAACTGAATATATATTTCTAACACTGTATGCAGAGAACCTTCATCAGGACCCAGAGATTCTATTTGACATAGTTCCAAAAGGACTTCTATCTTAATCAGGTCATGTCAAGAGGTGAATGAAAAATTAGATTTGAATTATATTGTATTAAAAGGGCATGTCCACCCCCCAAATTAACATTTCCCCAATATTGGCCCCACTGTGTAGGGATAAAACATCCTTACATTTCACTTCTGCTGCTTATGGTTGTTCTGCAGGACCAGAATAAAGTACAGGACAACTGAAGAGTGTGCGTAATCCATTTCTGCCTCCTTTTGGCTGCTACATCATGTCTATGGCAAAACCAAAAATTAGGAAGAGTCAGGAAATCTACAAACCTAGAAGCTAGGTTACAAACACCTAAATCAAAAGCAGAACAAGTGGCCGGACAGGCAGCTGCATCAGTGATTGGCTGAGTCTAAGCCATTCACAAATGTGACTTCCGGTCCAGCCCCTTCTGCTGTTCTGTGCATGAAAGCAGCAAAAAGAGCCGGGAATGAACACTGTTAAGTACATTTAGGTTGTAAATCTAGCGAGGAAAAGTTTGGCAGAGATTTCCTCCCTCTTCCTAATTTTTAGTTTTGGGGGTAGAGATACCCTTTTAACTCAAATGGAGACCAATTCATTGAGAGTTGTAATTTACCACATGCTTTTTGCAATTGAAATACTTAAAACACCTTTTAGTTTACAATAGATTGAAGAAATCTAATTGTTATCCATATAAAAAGTTCCACAAATACAACTGCAGGTAAACAACCAAAAAACACCCATTCCAACCAAGAACAGAAACATATGGCAACCCACAATACTAAAAGGACCCAGAGTTCCTTTTATTATAAGGGTAAAATAATAAAATAATTAACAATCAATAGAAATAATTTCAAAGGAATACCAGTTATAAATGGTCTTGGCAATAGAATTTCCAGATTGTGATAAACCAAACTCTTTGAATATTACGAGCTGATAATTATCATCTACGAATATTGTCTAATGCGTTCCTCTGTCTGGGGGGAAAAAATGATCCACGTTTAATGCAATGCCGTTTATTTAAATTCAACCTTTAGCTGACAAAGGGACGCAACATTCATCTTAAGTAATTCCTTTCCAGAGGGAACAAAAAATAAAAACTAGTTTGCCATAATAACTTAAACATTAACACTGTTGCTTTCTTCATTTCCAATATAACACAAAAGAATCGTCAGCACTGCTGAATCTACAAATAGAGCTAAAGGTGAAAATTATTTACAATGAATTGAGAATCATTTTTTTTTTAAGATATGCCTGCAAGCCTTGCGTAATTTCAGGCATTACAATGATCTTTTTATTGGTATTCAACTTAAAGTGCAACCATTATTCCCTGCTTTCACGGATAAACACTTTTTGTACTTGTATTACTTTTTATCTGAAAAAAAAACAACCCTCTGCAATCTTTAAAGACTTCATAACAGAGCTTCTATGGTTGTTTTATAGGAGATGGATGTATCTTAATGAATAATTCTATAATATACAGTTGGGAAGATGTTAAGTTGGTATATACCCTTACAATAATAGGAACTCTGGGTCCTTTTTTGTAGGTTGCCCTGTGTTTCTGTTCTTGGTTGGACTAGTTGTTTCTTGGTTGACTACCCTGCAGTTATGTTCGTGTTATGTTCTTAGTATTTTTTATGGTTTTGTATTTTACTACTTTTTGTCCAAGTTTATTGCGTTAGCTCTGTTTGCTGTAGCACTTATTTAGATGTAATGTTACAAAGTTCTCCCTTCAGCACAGATAACCCAATCTAAAGCCACTTGCTTTACCAATAGACAAGCCCCTTTTTGCCAGGAGACTAGGAGCGCCTCACTGGATACTGTTGCCCCCTGGACTTAAAACTCAAGATATCTGTGCTGAGGCCGGAATGCTCTGTTAGAGTTCAGGGCAGGCGGAAAACAATTGATAAACGGAGATGAAGCAGTAATCAGGAACCAGAAAACATACCACAAGCTAGGGGAATCACAAACTATAACTGGCAATCATGGACTGAAAGCAGGAACCTTAAAAAACGGGACAAGAACCAAAAAGCAACAGAAAGATAAGGATCAGAGAGGCAAACAGACATTTGCATTTGCCAACTAAATCAAAAGAAACCAATGAAAGAAGCTGAAAACAAAGAGAGACAATCTTTTCCATAAACAAATGCCTCCGGAAATAAACAAGCATTTCCAGAAATGAACAAAGGTTTTCAGAATCGGGGGCACTAGCAGCAAAAATGCACTAGCCTACGAAGACGAAGAGATGGATGGAGCAGCGTGGGGGAAAAGTAAGGAAGCCTTCTGATTACTGACTGACTTAGATTGTAAGCTCTTTGGGGCAGGGATCTCATTCCTAGTGTATAGATGCATGTTACACTTTTTATCAATTTATACATACGGTATATACTCAAGTATAAGCCGACTCAAGTATAAGCCGAGGTACCCATTTTTGCCTCCAAAATCAGAAAACCATGATTGACTCGAGTATAAGCTGAGGGTAGATAGTTGCCCTTTAAATGTACAGTAATCCCATACAGTAACCCTAATACCTTTTCACTGTAGATGTTTGGAAACTACAACTCCCAGCATGCTTTCGTTGCTGGGAGTTGTAGTTTCCAAACACCTATAGTAGAAAGGTATTGGGCGTTACTGTATGGCATACTGTCCCCCACCCTAGAGCCCCCCCAGTTCACTTACCGTACCTGGCCAGTCTTCAGTCTTCATCTCTCTGCCGGCTGCCGCTCGCTCTGTGCAGAGCCGGCAGTTCCCAGTACTGCTTCGCGGCTGCGCGATGACGTCATCCCGCCAGCGTGCGCGATGACATCATCACGCACCCGTGAAGAACTACTGGGAACTGCCGGCTTTCCTTCCTGACTGGCGCCTGCATCTGGAATTAAGGTAAGTTTTCTCTTGACTCGAGTATAAGCCGAGGCAAGGTTTTTAGGTTGATTTTTAAACCTAAAAACCTCTGCTTATACTCGAGTATATACGGTAATTCTTAACCGATGTATAAAATTGTATTTAATTAAATTTTTATCTATCTCTATAAAAGCTTGCACTTATCCCTTTGCTTGTATAATCTGTATTTTATAATGTACAGCGCTGCGTACCCAAGTGGCGCTATATAAATAAAATGATACATACATATATACATTAGCACTGTAGTGTGATCTGTGCCACACTCTAGAACTCTCCTAGTCCTAATAGATTATAAAAGTGATGACTAATTAGTTGAAGGCTAAAAGGGCTACATATTAGCTTATGATCACATCAGGCCAATGTACAGAACAAAAACTTTGTAGTAATAAGTGGAGATTACCAGCAGTTCTGCAGAATGTGTCTAATTTCCATGGAATCAAGAATCTGATCCCCCCCCCCCCATACTAATTTGCTCCATTTCCATGTGGAACTTTTCAAACCAAATTTCGCTGAAATTCTGCGGATTTCTACCGGGTTTAGTTGGAAACCAGGATGCATTACTAGCAGTAAGTATTTATAATAAGTGTTTTAGACTCATATTAGGAGGACTGAATAATGGGATAAATTTACTCCGTCCCATTAAATAAAAACCAGCAGGGAGATGTAATAAAAGTTCTTAGCGTTAAAAATGGTGCTAATTTTGCCCCAACCAATCAGATGTTAGCTTTCAAATGTTAAATAAGATTTGATTGGTTGGGGAAAAATTAGCACCATTTTAAACGATAAGAACTTTTATTGAATAACCCTGTAGGTTGTGGTGGGGGCTGGTCTGGAGACGGTTTCACAGTACAGCTTTTGCTAGTCTCACACATGTTCAGTTTGATTTACCACAAAAAGGAAGTGACATTTTTTAATCAGCCACATTGTTTTAAAGGGGTAGGGTCGTAGGGAAGAAAAAGTGAACATGGCTAAGGGCCTTTTTGTAGTAAAAGGATAAATGTATATATCTTAGTTAGAAATTGTATTGAAAGATAAATTATATAGTGTGCAGTTTCAGGTTATAATTCATGCGCATAGAAAACTAAAGTCCGTCGGGACCTATCAGGTAAGTACCTTACGTTCTCTCCCAGCTCCTGTAGGTTTTGTTAAAGAACGGGAGGTAAGACACAGCTCCTTTACCTCCTGTTATTTAATAAAACTATATGCCAAAATTATTTTTAATCAGTGGAGATACCCTTTAATACAGGAAGTTCGACTGTAGCTGGCGAATTGTGTTTAGCGGTGTTCTGAGCTCTAATGATCACAATGATGGATATCACTTTACATTGCCCTAATTCTTCCATTTGACATTTGCTAATGATTTCTTTAGTGGATCAGATCTGTGAACATCATGTAAATATGTGACCTTTGGATCACTTTGATCAACCCTGTTATTATATATTAAAGTTTATAATTAATGGAGTTTCTAAACAAAATGTGTGTTGCTTGGTCCCTGGGGCAGTGTAGTCATGTATAATAGATTGTTCCATTTTACTGGCACCATGTTAATAGTGGGTATTAGAACATTTGTGTTGTCATCAGCCGTTCATATATATTTGTGCACTGCCTATAACTTGTGACTAGATGTGGAGCACCCACAGAGAAATAAATAAAGATTCAAAGATGCTTAAAACTGGTAAGATCCGTTCCGTATTCAGATATGCGGATCTCGGAAAAATCCAGACGATCCGAAAATCCGAAAATGGAATGTACTTTCGGGACTTTGCAGTTCACTTTCAATGATTATCTGATGTTCCAGGCTATTTTCCATAACCCTTGAAAATACTTTTGAGTTTCCGATCGTAATTTTTGAGGATTATCGAATGTTCAAGGCTATTTTAGAGGACCGTGGAAAATAGCCTTGATGTTAGATCATCGAAAATGTCCCGAAAGTCCAGAAATCCGAATAATTTGCTAAGTTTAGGAAGGACCAGGATCCCATTTCTAATGTCTACACACTTTCCTGAGCAAGAGATGATCCAACTGGCATGTTTAGTAATCCACACAACAAAACAGTACTATGTAGCTCAGATACGTATAACACTGTTAACAAATGTCTTACTACAGAAGCCTACAAAGTCAACCATTTTTATTCAGTAGTGCTGCGTGGTTCAGGAATATCAGGCTTGTTCAATAAGAGACACACAATGTTGCCATGTTCTTAATCTGAAGCAACCAATTAGATGTTATCGATTGTAATAAAATTGTAGTAGACCATTAAAAAGGGATTATCTGATTGGTTGAGGCAAATTGCCAGCTACGGCAAATTGTAAAAACTCTTATTCAATACTTGTGAATTGTGTAGCGATAAATGACATCACCATGGATCAGTTCTGCTTTTACCTCCCTCTCCAGCAGTATACAGTACATATGAGTTGTATAAGGAAGAATAACCTCTATGTAATTATATACAGTAAGTTAAAAGTATCTCTATTTATAAAAGAAAATAAATCAAGATTGTTCAGATTGTTATGCTGCATTGATTTAACTGTTCTTTCTTTTATTGTTTGAACAGCAGACAAGCAACGTTCTGATACAATAAATAACCAAGATTGGCAGTCAGCTTGGAATGACTATAAATAAGGTAGAGAGGAGGGTTTAAATGTGTTACATACACACTGACCAGATAACTAATGGATCACTTCTGACAGTTTTTTTTTTTTAAGGAGAACTTAACAGGCAAACCCCTAAAGCTATATAGAAAGTCAAATAGCCCTAAGGAAGTTATTGCAGCTTCATATGAAATGGAAACAATGTTCCTGTTCTCCTACCTTGTCCCCGAGAAGAGGGTACAGTTATTAGTATGCAAGCCCCTTTAGACCAGCCCAAATATAATATGCACTACTTCTAGAACATGCTTTTTAATTGGCTATGTGGAGACAAATCAAGGAGGCTAAAACCTTCTATCTATCTATCTATCTATCTATCTATCTATCTATCTATCTATCTATCTGTCTGTCTGTCTGTCTGTCTGTCTGTCTGTCTGTCTGTCTGTCTGTCTGTCTATCTATCTATCTATCTCTATCTATCTCTCTATCTATCTGTCTATCTTTCTTTCTCTATCTATCTATCTATCTATCTATCTATCTATCTTTCTATCTATCTATCCATCCATGCATCCATTATCTATCTATCTATCTATCTATCAAATCAAATCAAATCAAAAAGAGCTTTATTGGCAGGATCAATTTACATTTTGACATTGCCAAAGCAAACAAAAAATAATAAAATAATAAAACATGTTAGTATTAGAGGTTCACGGTGGGGGACATGGGTATCAATGGATAATTAATATATGGACATTACTATAAAGGGTATATTGGGTTTTAGTCTTTAAGTCGATTGGGGAAGGATAAAGGGATAATTGGGCAAGTAATCCTTGGACATTGAGTTCATTTATGCTCCTCTCAGTCTGTGACATGCCGTTACATAGTGTGCCCCAATATTTACTGTGGCTTCCTCCTCTCCCAGCAGGATACAGAGTTTTCTCTCTCCATCTAAGCAGTTGAAGTCTGGGATAAAGTCCGACAGCATCTTGAAATGGGGGTCCCGTATTGTTTTGTATTTGGGGCAGTGTAGAAGGAAGTGGGTTTCATCTTCTAAGGTTCCCTGGTCACAGTGGCGCAGTCTGTTCTCTCTTGGTTTATATGTCTGTCTGTGTCGGCCAGATTCTATTTCTAGGCTGTGTACACTCAATCTGTAGAGACTCAGGACATGTCTCTCTTTAGGGTTTGTGATATTCTCCAGGTAGGGGCCAGTGTGTAGTCTCTGTCCAGTGCCTGGTATATAGTTAGTTTCTGGGACTTTTTTATTTCTTTCTTCCATTTATCCACGTAATCCAATTGGCTCTTGGTTATGGCGGCTGTGATTTGAGGTTTAGACAGGTTCTGTGAGTGTGGGTTTGTTGTGTATTGAGGCTTTATATTGGTAAGAGTTGGGGCTACTGTTCTGTAGGTGAGCCCAGAATGATAGGGCCCTTTTTTGCATCTCAAGCAGTAATGGGAATCTGCCAAGCTCAGCCCGACAAGCGCTGTTTGATGTACTGCGATGGACCTGGAGGAGGTGCTTACAGAATTCGAGATGGTATTTCTGGTGGGCCAGATTCCCATTTTGATTGGTCTGAATAGGAGACAGGGCCCCATACTTCACTGCCATAGAGTAGGATTGGGGAAATGACACTGTCAAAGATTTTAAGCCAGACTTTTACCGGTGGTTTGAGGTGATACAGTTGTTTTCTTATTGCATAGAAGGTTCGGCTGGCTTTTGCTTTCAAAGTCTCTATAGCTGCCCTAAAGCTCCCAGAATGGTTGATGTCCAGGCCGAGATAAGTATATTTCTCTGTTCTGCTGAGTATCTCGTTATTCAAAGTGAATGAAGGGTCGTGTGTTGATTTTTTGTTTTTCTTCTGGAACATCATAATTTTCGTTTTATTTGGATTTATGGGAAGTGCCCAGGTTGCTCTGAATTTCTCCAGGATGGCTAGACTATCTTGTAGGCCACTCTCTGTTGGTGATAGCAGTAAGAGGTCATCTGCGTAGAGCAGGAACTTTACATTGGTGTCATGTAGAGTAAGTCCTGGTGCTGATGAGGTTTCTAGAGCTGCTGCCAGTTGGTTAGTGTAGATGTTAAAGAGAGTTGGACTCAGGCTACATCCTTGTCTGACTCCCCGACCTTGCAGGAAGTATGAAGTTCTTTTCCCATTCACTTTTACACTGCATTTATTACCAGTATAAAGGCTCTTGATGACATCATATGTTTTTCCACCTATTCCACTCTCCAGAAGTTTTAGGAATAGGCCTGGGTGCCACACTGCATCAAACGCCTTTTTAATATCTCTATCTATCATCCATCTCTATCTATCTATCTATCTATCTATCTATCTATCTATCTATCTATCTATCTATCTATCTATCTATCTCTATCAGTCTATCTATCTATCTATCTATCTATCTATCTATCTATCTATCTATCTATCTATCATCTATCTCTATCTATCATCCATCTCTATCTATCTATCTATCTATCTCTATCTATCTATCTATCTATCTATCTATCTATCTATCTATCTATCTATCTATATATCTATCTATCATCTATCTCTCTATCTATCATCCATCTCTATCTATCTATCTATCTATCTATCTATCTATCTATCTATCTATCTCTATTAGTCTATCTATCTATCTATCTATCTATCTATCTATCTATCTATCTATCTATCTATCTATCTATCTATCTATCAATCTATCATCCATATCTATCTATCTATCTATCTATCTATCTATCTATCTATCTATCTATCTATCTATCTATCTATCTATCTATCTATCTATCTATCTATCTATCTATCATCCATATCTATCTATCTATCTATCTATCTATCTATCTATCTATCTATCTATCTATCTATCTATCTATCTATCTCTATCAATCTATCTATCTATCTATCTATCTATCTATCTATCTATCTTTCTATCTATCTATCTATTTATTAGGAATCTTATTATATACAGAAGGCAGGGACTGCCATGGGTGCACCATGGCACCGGCCTATGCCAATATATTTATGCACCAATAGGAAGAGAAATATATTTTAAATGAATATTCTAACTATTTAACCTTCTACTGCAGGGTTAATTGATGATATTTTTTGTTTTGGAAGATCTACTACAAATGGTACAAACATTAAAGGAGAACTAAAGGCCCCAGACATTGTCCCAATAGACAGAGCATATTCAGAAACAAACAACAAGCTGTGTTTCATCTCTCTATTTGCTGTGGATGCTGGGTGATTTATGAAAATAACCTGTGTGTACAAGGGGTCAGCTCCCAGAATTCACCTATTCTGGGAACACCCTGCTAAGTGTGCACAGTTACACATTTACAGGAAACTGCAGTCTTGCTTCCTGGAAGCTGATAGCCAATCATATTACAGCTCAGAGATCCCTCCCTCTGACACGGAAATCAGATTTCAGTGCAGTTTTTTTTGTAAACACATTACAAATGCTCCTGTCCCTAACAATGATAAATTCCTTTGCTTTTCATACAAAAAAGAAAAATAATCTTTGCAGTGTATGTCTTTGCTAGCATGGATGAAAGAAACAGAACATTTAACATTTCCGCAAAAAATAAAAGTAAGTATGGGGAATCGAACCAGCAACCTTCTATACTGTCTTTTTAAAAGCAAAGCTTTCTACCACTAGGCCACAAGGGCTAATAAATAACTAATTTTTACATGTGGAGTCTTTCAGCAATATTCAAAAAAAGTTCTTATCATTTAAAATGTTGCTAATTTTGCCCCAACCAATCAGATGTTAGCTTTCAAATGTTAAATAACATCTGATTGGTTCGGGCAAAATTAGCACCATTTTAAACGATAAGAACTTGTATTAAATCTCCCTGTTTATCTTTTGCTAGACACGTAATAAAAACAAGAACAAATTCCCCATGATGAAGGGAGCATGGGGAATTGAACCTGTGCCCCATTAGTCTATTTTTTCACCAACTCAGCACTTTAGCAGAACACACCACCACTGAACTTGCAATAGATAGATGTACATTTCAGTAAATGTCAGTAAAATCAGTTCACTATATTGTATTGCTACTGGAAGACTGTCAGCAATTCACGCTGGTTGGTACATAAATAACAGAGCTGCTATATATAAAGTTTGTACACATGTAGAAACTTTATATTTTTCTAGAAACATGAAAGCAAACAAACAAAAAAAGCACTAAACTCAGGCAGTAGACTATGTTATATTGTTTCATAAGTAAACAAGGGAATTAGAACTTGTGACTTTTTGTTCCTAAAACCACAGCATTTACATGGTGCGCCGCCAGCAACTCAACTGTGATCACAGGTACATTTAGATAAGTGAAGCTAGAAATTTTGTGCAGAGACAGTGAATCCTTGGGTCAGGGGGTGTGGCTCTTTGAAGCCAACATGGGCTATAAGTTGTACTGGCAACAACATGGAAGCCTCCTTTGCTACAGAATCTATTACTTATATCTACTAAATGCAAATAACTAGAGAAGAATCTTTCAATTTATAGGTATTCTGGGGAGAAAAGCTTTCACATTAGGATTTAAAAAAATAAGTTTAGTTTTATGTTTAAATGGCCTGTAAGGGTTAATTATGTGTGATCAGACCCTAAAAATGTAAAATGAGGAGGTGGGGTTAAGGGTATATATTGTTCATTATGAGTGTTCACTGTGATATGTCTTGATAAAGGTCTTAGCACCAGTCAAAACATTGCTGTTGTGCACATGAAGCCATAAATTTCAATTTGTTACCTGTGAGTGACCCAAGTTACATTGTATGCTGATATTCTTTGGGAGGACTGGAAGCAACTATCCATCCATCCATCCATCCATCTATCTATCTATCTATCTATCTATCTATCTATCTATCTATCTATCTATTCTATATAGTGTTCCTTATTTGGGAAGTTACTTGACGAAGGGATATTTACCCCCAGAAACTTTGTTTTGCCTTGGGACTAATTTAAGGTTTAAAGGAGAACTAAACTTAATTTTTTTAATATCCTAATGTTAAATCTTTTCCACCCAGAACACCTACACATTGAAAGATTCTTCTCTAGTTATTTGCACTTAGTAGATATAAGTAATAGATTCTATAACAAAGGAGGCTTCCATTTTTCACTGTCTCTATGCACTATCAGGGAGATTCAATAAAAGTTCTTATCGTTTAAAATGGTGCTAATTTTGCCCCAACCAATCACATCTTATTTAACATTTGTATGCTTACATCTGATTGGTTGGGGCAAAATTAGCACCATTTTAAACGATAAGAACTTTTATTGAATAATCCAGAAAGTTTCTAGTGAAAGATAAAAAGGGAGATTCAATAAAAGTTCTTATTGTTTAAAATGGTGCTAACTTTTAAACAATAAATATGGTTGTAAACACAAAAAAGACATAACCCCTTAACCAGACTCAGGTACACACACCTACTGATCTACTTATCCATTACTGTGGCAGCCATACTTAAAGGGTAACTAAAGTCAAAAAAGCTAATTTTGATCAATAATAAAAGAAGTTTGTTTTTTTAACTCCCAACGTGATACAGTTATACACACCTACTGACCACTGACCTACCCCTCCATAACTGTTGCAGCCATACTTAAAGGGTAACTAAAGTCAAAGAACTTTTATTGAATAACCCTGAAAGTTTCTAAATGTACCTGTGATCACAGTTGAGTTGCTGGGGATGAACTATGTAAATGCTGTGATTTTAAGAACAAACACACCAATAAGTCACAAGTTCTAATCCCCTAGTTCATTGGCTTTCTATTTCTTCTTTTTCTTCTTCCTTTTTATTCTTCCGCTTTTTTGGACTGTATCTCCCCCCACAGTTTTTGAGCTAGAGACATACCCCCTCAACCAGACCCAGGCACACACACCTACTAATCAACTTATCCATTACTGTGGCAGCCATACTTAAAGGGTAACTAAAGTAAAAAAACTAATTTAGATTTATCCTCAATAAAAGATAGTTTTATGGTTATAAACACAAAAAAGACATACCCCCTCAACCAGACCCAGGTACACACACCTACTGATCTACTTATCCATTACTGTGGCAGCCATATTTAAAGGGTAACTAAAGTAAAAAAACTAATTTAGATTTTTCCTCAATAAAAGTTGGTTTTATGGTTGTAAACACAAAAAAGACATACCCCTCAACTAGACCCAGGTACACACCTACTGATCTACTTATCCATTACTGTGGCAGCCATACTTAAAGGGTAACTAAAGTCAAAAAAGCTAATTTTGATCAATAATAAAAGAAGTTTGTTTTTTAACCCCCAACGGGATACAGGTATACACACCTACTGACCACTGACCTACCCCTCCATTACTGTTGCAGCCATACTTAAAGGGTAACTAAAGTCAAAACAACTAATTTTGACCAATCATCAAAAGTTTGTTTTTTTAACTTCCAACCTGATCCAGGTACACACACCTACTGACCCACCCTTCCATTTCCATGGCAGCCATATTTGAAAAGCGTAACTATAGTAAAAAAAACACATTATGACCAATCATCAAAAAACTTCCCTTTGTTTTTGTTTTTATTATGTATCTAGCAAAAGATAAAGACTGTAAATGTGCCAGTTTTTTACTTAATAGCCCTTGTGGCATAGCGGTAGAAAGCTTTGTTTTTAGAAAGACACAGTATAGAAGGTTACTGGTTCGATTCCCCATACTTACTTTTATTTTTTGCTGAAATGTTAAATGTTCTGTTTCCTTAATCCATGCTAGCAAAAGACATACACTGCAAAGATTTTCTTTTTTGTATGAAAAGCAATGGAATTTATCATTGTTAGGGACAGGAGCATTTGTTATAAACTGCACTGAAATCTGTGTTCTGTGTCAGAGGGAGGGATCTCTGAGCTGTAACATCATTGGCTGTCAGCTTCCAGGAAGCAAGACTGCAGTTTCCTGTAAATGTGTACTGTGCACACTTAGCTGGGTGTTCCCAGATAAGGTGAATTATGGGAGCTGACCCCTTGTACTCACAGGTTATTTTCATAAATCACCCAGCATCCACAGCAAAGGGAGAGATGAGACACAGCATGTTGTGTGTTTCTGAATGTGCTCTGTCTATTGGGACAATGTTGTCTGCAGACTTTAGTTCTCCTTTAAGTACCCTGAAATTGTTGTGCTGTTCCTTGTATGGGAACTACACAACTGACTTGATAAGCAGCAGCATTGTCCGGCCAGACATTCATTTTATTTCCTAGTCCATTAAACCAACTGACCCATGATAATCAGTTGAAGAATGATGGTCAGTGCAAGACAAATTTAATTACTCTTGCAGCTAATTTGTTTCCAGGTCTTTGTTTTAGGTAAAGTTGCCCTTCACGGTGTTAACATCCAGTATAAAGAAGAGCCATGCCATTGATGCAGTCAGAGAATTTATCCAAGGGGAATACATAAATGTCCACCCCTGGCTAGCAACAGAAAGGAAAACTTCAGTCTAAAATATCATTATTTTTGTTTTAATTATCAGCTATAAAAAAAAAAAAAAAAAACATGATGTAAGGTTTAAATATCTTAGTCTTAAACTTTATGGTTACTTATCTACGTGGGATATGCGCAGTGCATTCATTGTTTTTAATGGGGGTGATGAAGGGACTGTTTTACAGGGGTTTCCAAAAGGATAATCTGATATAAGGTTGATCTAACAGTTGGAAAGAATTACTGAAGGTGTTCCCATCCTCTCTATTCCTCTCTCTTCCTCCCATCCTCTCTATTCCTCTCTCTTCCTCCCATCCTCTCTATTCCTTTCTCTTCCTCCCATCCTCTCTATTCCTTTCTCTTCCTCCCATCCTCTCTATTCCTTTCTCTTCCTCCCATCCTCTCTATTCCTCTCTCTTCCTCTCATCCTCTCTATTCCTCTCACTTCCTCCCATCCACTTTCTAGACTCATCTCTAGAGCAGATCAGAAGTAAAGATGCAAGAATGTGTCTTCTTATAGGCTAGACTAATGCAAAGAGAATTGGAATAGAAGACCTTACAAACCATAGCTGCATTTACAAATGAAGAGTTCTACCAAACTTTTGCTCTCCAAGGGGTGAGTGTAGCATTTTATAGTGTTCATACCCTGGGTAAAGCATATAAGAGAGGGGAGATTAACCCATTAGATCCCCCTTAAACCTATGAATATAAATATATCTATGCATCATCCATCAATTAATCAATTATAGTAAATTTTCAGTTTTTAGCATATAATTGCAGGTTGTAATGCTCCCTGAAATGCACCCAAACCAACCACCAGAAACAGAACCCTAACTAACTATATATACGATATGATAAATGACAAAAACTATATACAAGAGAAATTACTAACTATATACATAAGAATAGGAAAGAACAGGAATAGAAAAGAAGATCAAGACACTGGACTAGGACAAGGACCGAAGATCAGGATACAGGACAGGGACCAAAGATCAGGATACTGGACAAGGACAAGGAACGAATATCAGGAACCAGAGATCAGGATGCAGGACTGACAAGAGTAGTCAAGTAAAATTGACGATCTGGCAAGGGAGTAAGGGGTTGGAGTCCTTATATAAGGGAAACTGTTTGTAGGTAAAGGAGATAGTGATAATGGTCCAGAAACTTGAGATGGCCTACGGCTGGTGGTAAGTGGAAGTTTAGGATCCAGCAGAGGGAACAGTGACATCAACTGGTAAAAGCCAGAATTGCAGAAGATCCTGACACAGGTATTTAATTCCTACCCCCCACGCTTCCATTGCACACACACCAAGTGCCCAAGTTGAGAAAAGTCAAATCCCATGGTATCCAGTATCCACAAGACTCACTAATTGAGGCCTAAAGACAAAAGAAAAAAATACATTTTAGAGGAAGATTAGAGAATATATTGTTAAATTACTAAATATCCCACCAAGCATTTGGACATTCAACCTCTCTGGCATTTACAGTGACTTGTTATTTATTCAGTAAGCAATAACATGTTTTATGACAGTTCCCAATATTCTTTATTACACAGCCCAGAGTGATGATGAAGGAATTCTTTATCTAGAATTCTATGGATTAGAATGTGCTGTCAAATGAAACATAGACTTTACTAGAAGAATGATATAGTAAACATCAAATGTAATGGCAAGCATACAACCGACCAATAAAAACCAGACCTGCACAGGTATAATTGTGTCCTATACAAGATCCCTCTGATGAAGTGACGGGGTGTTCGTCACGAAACGCGTCAGGGTACTGTGTTTGTCTCCCTCTGTGAAGTATGCTCAGTTCGGCAATAAAAGCTAAGTTTTATCTGTAGCTGTTGGCAGTCCGTCCCTCTTCTTTTTTGTTACGATTTTTATGAAAAGTAGAGGAAGCCGATGCTGTGACCAACTGGTAATGTGTTGTTGTCCTATACAAGAGACCTACAGAATCCTACATTCTAACTGGCTTCATTTCACAAAAACAAAACTCACACCTACGACATAAACATATGGACAGTTGTCAAAAAAAAGGCACCACGTTTATGAAACATACTGTAAATAGATCTTGTTATTACAAAGCATGAAGCATTAAAGCACTACAAATCTGAAGAGAATGCAAATATATTTTGAAGACATTCATCATGGGAATTACTTTTGGATGTGCAGGAAAACAAATCTCAGTATGTGTCTATGAAGGTTGTCGGTTATCCAAAATTTGTACATCCAAAAGACCCAAAACCAAATACCAGAAAAGGTGAATCTTTTGAAGACAGGAAGGTGAATCTGGACAGCGAGGGGAAATGGTGCATAAGAGGAGTGAAAGAGGCCACCAATTTCAAGAAAATGGACAAACCATACCGGAATAGAAGTTGAGGCCTTCAGTACCACCCTTCATTTACTTATCGTGACATTTTTGGATCTTTTTATTTTAGATCTTTACAACTGTTTCACTGCACAAAGTGATTGGTTTATGTTAGCTATTTACAGATATTTACACATCCAGTTCTCTCACTTGGCTATTTAACATAAACCTTTATATATACAGTATGCAGGGGATGCCCCTACCACTCAGTTGAAATGAGAAAGTCACATGGGTAACTTGTGTTATACCTGTCTACCACTTCCTCTTAGATTAGATAGGAAAGCAGATAGTTTGTTACTCTAAATAGGCAAAGGCTCGAGTTTAATGGTTGATTTAAAATGAATAAAGCCTGAAAGACTACAGCATCATAGACAATTTAGTCTCTTCTATTTAAATGTATGCAAATAAAAATGAAATGCACATTCCTGTGCAAATCATAACATTATACATCTCTGATCATTTCCTAGTGTCTGACATCGATGTTGTAAGAAAAAGGATTTGGAATATTTTCCTTCATTAAAATGTGAAAAGGTATCAGACTGTAGTTATCACATTCTGGTTACACATTTGAATATATTTTAATATTTTTTGCACTAAATTAATGTAGTTTCTGACAGATCTGGAGTGTTACTGTTAATTAAACCTCCCTTTTTTGTATTAAAAGAATAATTGTATTGCCTCAATGTATTTTTTTATTGCTTTAAAAAAGAGTGAAGTTATGCAGCCCTCCCGATACCTTTTTTCCTGATCTGAGCCTCTCTCTGCCTTCAATTAGCTGTGCTGTGAAAGGGAGCGTAAGGAGGAGCAGAGAGGTCGTAACAGTTATTCCCACCAGTTAATGTCAAGTGCTGTGTTAACCATGGCCCTGGGCGGTCTAGGAGGCGGGCTTTTAGCACTCATCTTTGCTGTGTGATATCTAAGGAAGGTTGTAAATGTGAGTACGGTAAGTCAATTCAGCTGTACAGTGTTGTACAGTGTCTTACAGTATTATACAGTGTCCTACAGTGTTGTACAGTGTCTTACAGTGTTGTACAGTGTCCTACAGTGTTGTACAGTGTCTTACAGTATTGTACAGTAGCTTACAGTATTGTACAGTGTCTTACAGTGTTGTATAGTGTCTTAAAGTATTATACAGTGTCTTACAATGTTGTAAAGCATCTTACAGTATTGTATAGTGTCCTACAGTGTTGTACAGTGTCTTACAGTATTATACAGTGTCTTACAGTATTACAGTGTCTTACAGTGTTGTACAGTGTCTTACAGTATTACAGTGTCTTACAGTGTTGTACAGTGCCTTACAGTATTGTACAGTGTCTTACAGTATTGTACAGTGGCTTACAGTATTGTACAGTGTCCTACAGTGTTGTATAGTGTCTTAAAGTATTATACAGTGTCTTACAATGTTGTAAAGCATCTTACAGTATTGTATAGTGTCCTACAGTGTTGTACAGTGTCTTACAGTATTATACACTGTCTTACAGTATCACAGTGTCTTACAGTGTTGTACAGTGTCTTACAGTATTATACAGTGTCTTACAGTATTACAGTGTCTTACAGTGTTGTACAGTGTCTTACAGTATAGTACAGTGTCCTACATGTTGTACAGTGCCTTACATTATTGTACAGTGTCCTACAGTATTGTACGGTGTCCTACAGTGTTGTACAGTTCCTTACAGTATTGTACAGTGTCCTACAGTGTTGTACAGTGTCTTACAGTATTGTACAGTGTCTTACAGTATTGTACAGTGTCCTGCAGTGTTGTACACTGTCTTACAGTGTTGTACAGTGTCCTACAGTGTTGTACAGTGTCTTACTGTATTGTAAAATGTTCTACAATGTTGTAAAGTGTCTTACAGTATTGTATAGTGTCCTACAGTGTGGTACAGTGTCTTACAGTATTAAACAGTGTCTTACAGTGTTGTACAGGGGCTTACATTATTGTACAGTGTCCTACAGTTTTGTACGGTGTCCTACAGTGTTGTACAGTGCCTTACAGTATTGTACAGTGTCCTACAGTGTTGTACAGGGGCTTACATTATTGTACAGTGTCCTACAGTATTGTACGGTGTCCTACAGTGTTGTACAGTTCCTTACAGTATTGTACAGTGTCCTACAGTGTTGTACAGTGTCTTACAGTATTGTACAGTGTCTTACAGTATTGTACAGTGTCCTACAGTGTTGTACAGTGTCTTACAGTATTGTACAGTGTTGCATAGTGTCTTACAGTATTGTACAGTGTCCTAGAGTGTTGTGAAGTGTCTTACAGTATTGTACAGTGTCCTACAGTGTTGTACAATGTTCTACAGTATTGTACAGTGTCCTACAGTGTTTGTACAGTGTCTTACAGTATGGTACAGTGTCCTACAGTGTTGTACATCGTATGTACAGTTCTACGGTGTTTACAGGTCTTACAGTATTGTACAGTGTCCTACAGTGTTGTACAGTGTCTTACAGTATTGTACAGTGTCCTACAGTGTTGTACAGTGTCTTACAGTATTGTACAGTGTCCTACAGTGTTGTACAGTGTCCTTACAGTATTGTACAGTGTCCTACAGTGTTTTGTACAGTGTCTTACAGTATTGTACAGTGTCCTACAGTGTTGTACAGTGTCTTACAGTATTGTACTGTGCCTACAGTGTTGTACAGTGTGTCTTACAGTATTTACAGGTCTTATTGTACAGTGTCCTCAGTGTTGTACAGTGTCTTACAGTATTGTACAGTGTCCTACAGTGTTGTACAGTGTCTTACAGTATTGTACAGTGTCCTACAGTGTTGTACAGTGTCTTACAGTATTGTACAGTGTCCTACAGTATTGTACAGTGTCCTACAGTGTTGTACAGTTGTTCTTACAGTATTGTACAGTGTCCTACAGTGTTGTACAGTGTCTTACAGTATTGTACAGTGTCCTACAGTGTTGTACAGTGTCTTACAGTATAATTTTCCATAATATAATTTATTAAGCATTTCCCTGTGCTGTGTTAGAGGAGGAAATTCTTAAGATTAACTGTAGCTATTAGGATATTAGGGTCATTGGTTTATAATGTCACTTACATACTGTAACTGCTGTTGTGTTAAATGTTCTGGTATTATCCATTATCGCCTCTGGTTCATATTCACTATACCTTTTAGTATATTTTTCTTTTGTTTTCAAATCTGTTACTGTCTTGAACAACGTTTGTTCTTGGAGATTCCAGACATTAGCTTTATCAACATGGATTTATATTTCGTTGCAGCAAATTTGGCTATTTAGAACCTCAGAGCTAATCATTCCAGAAGGAAAATAGAGCCATTGCGTGGATGTATTTGTTTTCCTTTGACATATTCAATTTGCTAACGTACACCTGACATTTTTCTTTCAAAAATATGAACGTGTCAGGATGTTCTTCCTTCTCCAATGATATAGCCACCTGTTTAGACATATTTTACACAGAGTAATTAAAAGGAAATAAATTAAAGGGCATGTCCACCCCAAAATATTAATTTAATTTAATGTTCCTCTGGCTTGTCCACCCCCAACCACCATGTTACAGTCCCTTTGCTCCCACAGCTATCTTCTCTCTGAGGGTTGCATCTGTGATTGGCTGCCGATTTGAGCAAAGGGCTGTAAGTATGAATCTAAACCTTTTTTTTTTTTTTTTTTAGTTCTAACATGGCGGTTGGGGGTGGGCAAGCCAGTGGAACATTATAGTAAAAGGGTTTTACGCTGGGTAGAAGGACAGCCAGGTGGGATGCAGAGGAAGGGGGGGAGGGAGGGAGGGCAGAGGGCTCCCATGCGCATGTCACTATCCTCCCAGAAGACAGATCAGAGGCAGAAACCTTTTGGCAGGAAGACAGCTCCTACTGGTCAGTTTTCTGGACTTTGGACAGGGACTGCAGGAGAACCATAAGGAGCAGGGATGTAAGGTATCTATTCTAAAACTACACAGTGTGGCCAGCACTGGGGCACATTTTATTTTTAAATGATCTTGTTAAGATTGCTTGTTATATTGGTTTCAGACAAACATAGAAAAGATAATCAATGCACATTCCTGGGCCCCATACACTATCATATTACCTGCACACTGGCATACTTTATAAACAAAGGGGTTTTAGTATACATTACTGTGATCACATGAATGAAAAGCCTTCCAACCATGTCAAGGTAACCCCAGTCTGGAAGGTCCTAACGTCTAACCTTGTATTGTATTTTGGTTTTAGCCATTTAGATGGTGTTGCTGATATAAATGCATTAACTATTTTATGTTAAAGTTAAAAACAGTTATACTGTTTCCCACCAACACACTGGTTTAACTTTTGAACATGGAGCTATTAGGATAATTATCAGTTATTTGAAGTCACTAATGAGTTCCATGACCAAAAGTGCCTTGTCTTTTAGATGGTGTCTTCTAATATCCTTATATTTTACAATAGTGTGTAAATTATTATCTAAAATACACAAGTTTTCAGATGACATGGTCTCTGTACCTTTTTTATAGCCTACATGGAATCCATGTTATAGTTTAAATGTGCCGCCTGTTGGTCATAAGTTAATATTCAATACACACACTTTATAGTGTTACTAAAAGGTGCTGGTAGCTAGACTGGCAGGAGCTCGTTTCCATGAGTGGGTTATCTACATTGCATTATAAGGTCTATCCCAATTGGCAGCTTCATGCTGTTAAACTCCTAGTTGGCACCCATACAATTCAAAAGCTTGAACTTTTGTCCAGTCTGCAGCCTAATGATAGATACCATCATAGCACAATAAAACATCTATAGGATCTACAGGAATGTATCTGACATAGAAATAATTTTCTGTTTAGTCTTTTTATAATTTTTCCAAGACCCTCAGCCAGTAACCACCTAGAACATCCCAGAGACACCAATGGGGCAATGCACCAAGAGTTGAAACTAACTGGCATTGTCCCTGATGTCCTCATGCAGTGGGTGCACAATGCCTTAAAGGGACACTTTAGTCTTCTATGTAGAGGGAAACTGTGGTCCCTGAGCAAGTTAGGATTAAATAAAATCCATCAGTCTTTCCTTTAAAATTAGCCTGGGTCCCATCTCTGACTGAAGCGAATGAGAAAGTATATTGCGGAGAATGTACAAACTTCCTGCTTCCAGTACCTGACCCTCCTCTTGAAATAGGGGTGGATCATGCTTACTTAAGACTTATGGCTGTGAAAGATGGGAAGTACCCATTGTTCTAATTTTGACCAGGGAACATTGTCTCTCTGCCCACTCTTAAGGTTTGTACACACGTGTGATCGCGGGTCCGGAAGTGTTCAAACGAACATTTCGGGTGAAAATCGGCCTGTGTGTAGGCCATTTATTTACTGAAATGGACGTTCAGTCAGGGATCGTTGCCCGACCCACCTGGTGGATCTCTAAATCGATAAAGGGCCTACACACGGCCCAAAAATTGTCCGAATTGTTTATTCATACACATCGTGCATTGCAGGTCGGGACCCGTGATCACACGTGTGTAAGAACCTTTACTTCCACTAGAGTGTGTTGATCTGTACTCAATCAACAAATTCTGCTCCCTCAACATTCTATTTGATTGTGTCACATGTTATAGCTGAATGGCATGAATACATAAAACAGATATAAAGGGCACATGATACAAACAACTTGTTTATCATTCAAGGCTCTTTGCAATGCACATATTCATCTGTCACTTTGGCATATCTGCCTTATGAATAATACTGTGCTGAAAGGTGTCCACTGGCTTCTTAGCAATTCTATTAGTTTTCAGTTACTCACGGAAAGTCTTTCCCCTTCACACTGTGCTCTTGCCGTAGCTTGTATTAGTTGAAATCATTTCTGTCATACAAACCAGGAGTTATGTCCTGCAGTTGTGCAATTTACAGGAATTAGCATTCGACTCTTAAAAGGGGGAAAAGGACCTGACTCGAGAAAGGCATAACAGGCCGAGAGGAGGAAATGGATGTTTTCTCACAAATATAGAAGAAAATTCAATATATTTAGACAGGATAATTTGTTTCCTCTGCATGATATATATATATATATATATATATTTTAAAAAGAAGTTCTAAGGGGAAAAGGTGCTTTTTTATTTGAATATAAACTGCTATTCAGACCAGGCACGTCCATTTTCCAAGAACATTTGATAGTCTATAGGCCCTAAATCTTTTATGCAGGTGGTGTTCTGCGGAATTTTGTCTCATAGTTTATGTTATATATTTACATAGGCCTCTTCACATTTACTAGTAATATGGACATTATGAGTGAGAGTTCAGGTCTACACATGGTTGAGAATTTGTTCCATTTTGAGTTGTAAGGAGAAAATCCAGTCACCTTTACCCATATGGACTGTGACAGACTATATGCACCACATCAATGTGCAGCTAAAACCAATCTGAAGCACACTGGTGCCTTTTTTTTTCTTTTTCCCACCATGCTTTGTCTATTTATTATCTATTGAGCATGACTGGGGCTACCCTTTGTGGCACCCGAGGAAGATAAATTCCCATACGATGTGCGCTTTCAGCTAGATTTTGTTTAAAGAGTTTGCCTCTACCTTTTGTTATTGGGATTGTGTTTGCTGTTCAATCCAGATTTAGTATAGTATAGTATAGTTTAGTTTAGTTTAGTATAGTATAGTATAGTATAGTTTAGTACAGTTTAGTATACTATAGTTTAGTATAGTATAGTATAGTATTTGAGGTTGAATAAAGACATACCTCCATCCAGTCCAACCCATCCAGTCCAACCCATCTAGCAATATTCTCATTTCCTGCCTAACTGTTGATCCAGAGGAAGGCAAAAAAACCCACCAAATTTATGAAAGGGGAAAAAAATCCTGACTCCAAGTGGCAATCGGAAATTTCCCTGGATCAACTCTACTTTATGAATCAATACCAGTAACTTGTAACATTCCTTGTTTGCAGAAACTCATCCAGCTTTTTTTTTAAAACTGACCAATGAACCTGCCATAACAACGTCCACTGGAAGACAGTTCCATAGCTTTACCGTTCTCACAGTGACAAACCCTTTCCCAACTCTACTTTATGTATCAATCCCAGTAACTTGCAACATTCATTGTTTGCAGAAACTCATCCAGCTTTTTATTAAACTGACCAATGAACCTGCCATAACAACGTCCACTGGAAGACAGTTCCATAGCTTTACCGTTCTCACAGTGACAAACCCTTTCCCAACTCTACTTTATGTATCAATACCAGTAACTTGTAACATTCCTTGTTTGTAGAAACTCATCCAGCTTTTTATTAAACTGACCAATGAACCTGCCATAACAACGTCCACTGGAAGACAGTTCCATAACGTTACCGTTCTCACAGTGACAAACCCTTTACGAACTTGAAGCCTAAACCTTTATCTTCAAGTCTTAAGGGATGTCCTCGTGTCCTCTGACATGTTCTATTGGTGAACAATGCCCCAGATAGTTTATTGTATGGCCGTTAATGTATTTATACACAGTAATCATATCCCCATGCAAGCGCCTTTTCTCTCTTCATATTCTTCAGATTGGTGCATCTTATATTTTGCCCAGCTTTTCTACTTTGTTTTCTATTTATTAGTCTAGTCATGATCATTAACATATATTTAGAAGATACTGGCTTTCCAGTTTGTTAGCTTTGGCATAAAAATGATACACAAGGTAGTGTCTAAAAACTGAAAAGTTTGCTCACAGAGCACACTTATAGGCTGGGCATGAGGGCATCTTAATATGTACCAGTCTATGTAGGCTTAGGATAAGGGCATCTTATATGTACTAATCTGTGTGGGCAGGGGATGAGGGAATCGTATATATTTTATATTTTATATATGTTATATTATAATATATATATATATATATATATATATATATATAGTAGAAATGTGGTACTCCTAGGATTTATGAAGAAACCAATTTTATTGTGGCTGTCTGCGCGTTTCGGTCCGACCACGGACCGTTCTCAAGACCGTGGTCGGACCGAAACGCGTAGATAGCCACAATAAAATTGGTTTCTTCATAAATCCTAGGAGTGCTTCTTTACCACATTCCTACTGACTATCTACCCCAGGAAGCACCCAGGTGGATGAATACACGGTGAGTGCCGCTCGCTACTAACTTTTCCATATATATATATATATATATATATATATATATATATATATATATATATATATATATATATAGGTAGTGTAGAGAAAGCGCACTCCAGGGGACTTTGTAAAACATAAAATTCTTTATTCATCCATGTTAAAACACGCTGCTACGCGTTTCCGCCATCTTGTGGCCGTCATCAGGCATGTCAGAATACACAGTAACAATTCCTTAAAAAAACCCATGTAACGTGCCCTCCCCTGTCCCTCCCATCACCACTCCCCCCTATACGCTCCACCCAAAACAGACATACACAATAGGAGACCTAATACATAACCCTTCATGTAACAGGCTAATCTAACATACATGCAGTCTCCCCTTTTTTCAGAGAGGGAAGCCTCATAGACTATGAAGTCATGACTAGGGCGAACTCACCAAATGGGACCCCCCTATTTATTTAATCAGTATAGATTCCAACATATGTAGAATGTGCAACCACAGGAAGCATGAAAGAACAATCTGTTCATTAAGGCCCTTGGGGGCCAATGTGCCCAAGGTCCTAATCCATCTAGCTTCTCTCCTAAGAAGCTCCTGTTTGCGATCTCCCCCTCTACCATTGTCCACGACTTGGTCAATGGCCATCCATTTGAGGGTGGCTATCCCATGTTTAGCTTCTCGGAAGTGCCTTGCCACCGCCTGCTCACCAAATTTAGATGTAGTTTTATTCTCGTCCCTCTCCAGGGCACGAATCGCAGAACGGTGGTTGGCCATTCTCTCCCTAACTGTGGTAGTGGTTTTACCCATGTAATAAAGTCCACAAGGGCACACCAAGTAATAGATCACATAAGTGGACAGACAATTTAACCTATGGCCAATCTTAATTCTTTTGCCTGTGTGGGGATGTGGAAAATCCCCACCCACCAGCATAGATCTGCATGTAAGGCACCCACTACATCTATAGCACCCCAACTTTTTGTCCCCCATCCAATTAGATGCTGTGTTACTGGACTGGGTTCTGAGGTCTGTCCTGACCTCACGTAGATTCCGACCTTTTCTGTGGGCAAAAATCGGTCTGGAGTTATGAAATGGAAGGCTGCTATCCCTACTCAAAATATCCCAGTGTTTTCTAATACTTTGTTTAATGATGGTACTATTCGCTGAATACTGAAAACTATAGGGTATCACTTTAACCTCAGATGACTCTCTTCCTACACCCCTTTCCCTTGTCTCAAATGTATGAATGGCTCGTTCTCTTTGGGCTCTAATCACACCCCTACTATAACCCTGTTGTTCAAACTTTTCCTCCATGGCGTTCAATTGAACACAGGTATTAGTGGGATCAGAATTGTTAAACAGTACCCTTAGAAATTGAGAATACAATATTCCATTTTTCTGGGCTAGGGGATGGTAGCTCCCTGCATGGAGTATGGTGTTTTTATCTGTTTTTTCGAGAATAGGCTGGTTTGCAATCTATCACCTATCCTTGTAATCCTCAGGTCCAGGAAATCCACTGTACTAGAACTGACTGTGGCTGTAAGTTTAACCGGAGTAGGAAGTTCGTTAATATACTTAATCATTTGTGTAGCACTCTCCTCATCCCCCTCCCATAAGATAAATAGGTCATCTACCTTTTGTAGACACGTAACCGTGTCCCATACACGGGTACCAGATGTGTCAGCTCAAAGTTTTCCATAAATAAGTTAGCGAATGTGGGCCCTACATTAGAGCCCATGGCCGTACCCATAATTTGCTGGTAGAAGCAATTGCCAAATCTGAAATAATTACGGCCAAGCGTAATTTCCAATAGCTCCATGAGAAATTCCACCGAAGGGTGGGTATGGCCATGGGCTACGAGGGCCTTTCTGCAAATTTCAACATCTTGCTGTTGGGGGATGATGGTATATAGGCTCCCCACATCACACGTGATAAGTACAGTACCCTCTAGGGGGCCCTGAATTTCCTTAAGAACCCCAAGAAGCTGTCTGCTATCTCTAAGGTAAGACCCCATTTTCTTCACAATTGGTTGAAGGAAGTGATCCAAAAACACCACCAAAGGTTTAAGCACTGACCCCAGGGAGGCCACAATCGGTCTCCCCGGTGGGTGGCTAAGAGACTTGTGAATTTTGGGGACCGAATATATTACGGGCACCCTAGGGGCATCTGTAGTAAGAAATTTAGCCTCTTGATCAGAGATCCAACCCAAAGTTTTAGCTTGCTGTATCCTCAAGTCCACAAGTCTCTTTAGGCTCTCCGTGGGGTCCTTCAGCAATTTGGTATATACCAGAGGATCCCTCAATTGTCCCAAAAGTTCCTCCTTGTAATATTGGGCATCTAACCAAAGCCGTAGCTCCCCCCTTATCGCCGGTGTCGAATTATCAGCTCATGATCATTACGGAGCGCATCAATGGCTTTGTGTTCATCTGCCGATAAGTTGGGGTATGTGGTAGAGCCCTATTGGGGCAACCCCTTCTCCCACCTCCAATCTAACCAAATTAGAAAACACCTTAATCGCTGGTGCCATATTAGGTGATTCATATTTGCTATTTGTCCTAAATGGACCCTGGGTTTGACCCTGCCTAAATTGATCTTTTAATTTAAGGCGACGTTGGAACTTATAAAAATCCACCTCTTCTAGAATGGATCAGCTTAGGGGTCGGCACAAAGGATAGTCCTTATTCAATAGATTGAGTTCTGGGAAGTTAACACATGCCGGCTCAGATTAAAACCGTATTTAATCTGGAGGGGGCTGCCGCGGGGGAAGTCCTCTTCCCCTTGTATCCCCCCCCTGCATGATCCTTCTCCTTCTCTTGGGTGCCTCACGAATTTGAACGTGTGGTCACCCCTAAAAAAGACCGATCTTCGGCCCTAGAGCGTTGTGTCCGAGGAACCCTCTCCTTAGGACCCTGTGACCTGGGTTCAGTACTAATCTCCACGTCAGAGCTGGGAGAGTCATCCGAACTGTCCACTGTGTGGAATGTTTTCCGCCTCCCAAACTTAGATCTCCAACCCGATCTGGTTTGTTGTTTCCCTGTAAGCCACCCATATACAGACTTATGTTCATAGTCCAGTGACTTTATGCGCTTTATTTTTTTTAAATTGTATTAACTCTTCCTTATATCTGTTAACCTGCTGAGTTAGTTTGTCATCCAATCACAGGAGGTATCTTGGCAGCCCCTTCATGGAAACTGAGCTCCACTGTTTGATTTCATTACGGACCCTCATCCATTTTTGGTAACGAATTCTATGACCAGAAGCATGAGGTGAAATGCACATTTATTCAACACCCCACACCACCGGGCACAAAACTCGCCATCAAGGCGTCCCAGGGTAGGCACATTTCTTACCCGGAATCCCCTTGGGATCTTCCAGCTCCGATGGTATTCTGACAGGAATACCCCGTGTAAATATAAATCTGTTTCTTTTTTCTTTAGTGCCACCATCTTCCTGAAAACATCCTTACGTCATTGCCGTATGTAGTGTGGCTACCGGGTCCTAAATAGGATCCTTTGTGCATCGTCTTGTGAAAAATAAAAATCCAGCTCTGTATTCACAGCAAGTCCACTTGCTGTGTCTATATCCTCCATCTTCGGACAATCCACAGATGGGGAAAAGGATAAGAGAGACGGTCTCAGGACAGCCTATAACTGTGAGTTGTAACTCAATATAAGGAAGAGTTAATACAATTAAAAAAAAATAAAGCGCATAAAGTCGAACTGGACTATGAACATAAGTCTGTATATGGGTGGCTTACAGGGAAACAACAAACCAGATCGGGTTGGAGATCTAAGTTTGGGAGGCGGAAAACATTCCACACAGTGGACAGTTCGGATGACTCTCCCAGCTCTGACGTGGAGACTAGTACTGAACCCAGGTCACAGGGTCCTAAGGAGAGGGTTCCTCGGACACAACGCTCTATGGCCGAAGATCGGTCTTTTTTAGGGGTGACCTCACGTTCAAATTCGGTGAGGCACCCAAGAGAAGGAGAAGGATCATGCGGAGGGGGGATACAGGGGAAGAGGACGTCCCCCGCGGCAGCCCCCTCCGAGGAATAAATACGGTTTATAATCTGAGCCGATGTGTTAACTTTCCCAGAATCAATCTATTGAATAAAGGACTATCCTTTGTGCGACCCTAAGCATGATCCATTTCTAGAAGAGGTGGATTTTATAAGTTCCAACGTTGCTTAAATTAAAAGATCAATTTAGGGGCAGGGGTCAAACCAGGGTCCATTTAGGACAAATAGCAAATATGAACACCTAATATGGCACCAGCTATTAAGGTGTTTCTAATGGTTAGATGGAGTGGAAGAAGGGGTTGCCCGCTAGGGCTCTACACAATACCCCAACTTATCGGCAGTGAACGCAAAGCCATTGATACGCTCCGTAATGATCATGAGCTGAAATTCCACCGGCGGATAAGGGGGGAGCTACGGTTTGTTAGATGCCCAATATTACAAGGAGGAACTTTTGGGACAATTGAGGGATCCTCTGGTATATACCAAATTGCTGAAGGACCCACGGAGAGCCTAAAGAGACTTGTGGACTTGAGGATACAGCAAGTAAAACTTTGGGTTGGATCTCTGATCAAGAGGCTAAATTTCTTACTACAGATGCCCTAGGGTGCCCGTAATATATTTGGTCCCCAAAATTCACAAGTCTCTTAGCCACCCACCGGGGAGACCGATTGTGGCCTCCTGGGGTCAGTGCTTAAACCTTTGGGTGTTTTTGGATCACTTCCTTCAACCAATTGTGAAGAAAAGGGGTCTTACCTTAGAGATAGCAGACGCTTCTTGGGGTTCTTAAGGAAATTCAGGGCCCCCTAGAGGTACTGTACTTATCACGTGTGATGTGGGGAGCCTATATACCATCATCCCCCAAAGCAAGGTGTGAATTGCAGAAATGGTGTAATATATGATGCATGGAGAAAACATAAGCAAAGCAAGGACAAGGAATACAGAATACAGTAGCCCATGGCCATACCCACCCTCGGTGGATTCTCATGGAGCTACTGGAAATTACGATTGGTGTAATTATTTCAGAATTGGCAATGCTTCTACCAGCAAATTATGGGTATGGCCATGGGCTCTAATGTAGGGCCGCATTCGCTAACTATTTATGGAAAACTTTGAGCTGACACATCTGGTACCCGTGTATGGGACACGGTTACGTGTCTACAAAAGGTACATAGATGACCTATTTATCTTATGGGAGGGGGATGAGGAGAGTGCTACACAAATGATCAGTTCTAGTACAGTGGATTTCCTGGACCTGAGGATTACAAGGATAGGTGATAGATTGCAAACCAGCCTATTCTCGAAAAAAACAGATAAAAACACCATACTCCATGCGGGGAGCTACCATCCCTTAGCCCAGAAAAATGGAATATTGTATTCTCAATTTCTAAGGGTACTGTTTAACAATTCTGATCCCATTAATACCTGTGTTCAATTGAACGCCATGGAGGAAAAGTTTGAACAACAGGGTTATAGTAGGGGTGTGATTTGAGCCCAAAGAGAACGAGCCATTCATACATTTGAGACAAGGGAAAGGGGTGTAGGAAGAGAGTCATCTGAGGTTGAAGTGATACCCTATAGTTTTCAGTATTCAGTGAATAGTACCATCATTAAACAAAGTATTAGAAAACACTGGGATATTTTGAGTAGGGATAGCAGCCTTCCATTTCATAACTCCAGACCGATTTTTGCCCACAGAAAAGGTCGGAATCTACGTGACCTTCTGGTCAGGACAGACCTCAGAACCCAGTCCAGTAACACAGCATTTAATTGGATGGGGGACAAAAAGTTGGGGTGCTATAGATGTAGTGGGTGCCTTACATGCAGATCTATGCTGGTGGGTGGGGATTTTCCACATCCCCACACAGGCAAAAGATTTAAGATTGGCCATAGGTTAAATTGTCTGTCCACTTATGTGATCTATTACTTGGTGTGCCCTTGTGGACTTTATTACATGGGTAAAACCACTACCACAGTTAGGGAGAGAATGGCCAACCACCGTTCTGCGATTCGTGCCCTGGAGAGGGACGAGAATAAAACTACATCTAAATTTGGTGAGCAGGCGGTGGCAAGGCACTTCCGAGAAGCTAAACATGGGATAGCCACCCTCAAATGGATGGCCATTGACCAAGGAGCTTCTTAGGAGAGAAGCTAGATGGATTAGGACCTTGGGCACATTGGCCCCCAAGGGCCTTAATGAACAGATTGTTCTTTCATGCTTCCTGTAGTTGCACATTCTACATATGTTGGAATCTATACTGATTAAATAAATAGGGGGGTCCCATTTGGTGAGTTCGCCCTAGTCATGACTTCATAGTCTGCATGTATGTTAGATTAGCCTGTTACATAGAGGGTTATGTATTAGGTCTCCTATTGTGCATGTCTGTTTTGGGTGGAGCGTATAAGGGGGAGTGGTGATGGGAGGGACAGGGGAGGGCACGTTACATGGGGTTTTTTAAGGAATTGTTACTGTGTATTCTGACATGCCTGATGACGGCCACAAGATGGCCGAAATGCGTAGCAGCGTGTTTTAACATGGATGAATAAAGAATTTTATGTTTTACAAAGTCCCCTGGAGTGCACTTTCTCTACACTACCTATTTGTTTCCATAAGCAGCACCGGGGCAAGTGAGATGACAAGCGGGAGTGCGCCCTTTGAGACTGTTTATATATATATATATACATACTGTGGCCACTGTTTGGCTATAGGTGGCATTAAAAATACTTAGGAACAACCCCTGATGATACTTACTTTTGCTGTTTTCAGTGCATAATCAAGGAAATCCCATTTGCAAAGTACAGTACAGGATACTGTAGACAAAACGTCCAGTTCCATCCAAAATGTAACAACTAACAAAGGATTCATTGATTTCCAGAACCAAGAATATCCACTATTTGGATACAGTTCTGAAAAACAACTGAATAATAATAAGAAAAATAAGCAAAACCTTAAGCAAGCCGCAGCTATTTCAGTTTTTCCTGAGTGCCAGAAGGCATATACAAATTAAATTATTTTAATACTGCATAAATAAAATAAAATATGGTTTTCTCCAGGCAGTGTATTTGCTTATTTTTCTTTAATCCTTTAGTTGCCCTTCTTTTTAAATAGAAAAAACAATTGTTTCCTCTCTACCCATATTATGCCTCTTTCTCATTGGGTGTTAGTTTCTTAACAATGGTCACCAATCAGGAGACAGTGTGCAGCGCTTTTAGATCAGCTGGAATAGAGTGTACATTAGATAAACCGCCTGGCTATACATCACTACCTTTTATGGAGACAGAATCAACCATTCCTTATATAAGTGTACCCCTTACTGTTATATATTAGAAGTCTACAAGGAGCTTCATAGTAGCTTTTCATAATACATAAGTTTTTTTGTTTTATTTTTGTGCTTCGATTATTGAGTTATTAGGTTTGTTGCATTTCTATAGCTGTGGTTTGAGAGGTGTAACGATGATGTGACATAGCTGAATAATTTGGAATATGCTTATGAAGGTTCTCATTCATCCAGGTTATGTTATATCTGAAATAGTCATTCATCCAGGTTATGTTATATCTGAAATAGTCATTCATCCAGGTCAACGTATATCTGTAATATTCATCCATCCAGGTCATGGTATATCTGTAATATTCATTCATCAGGTATGGTATATCTGTAATATTCATCCATCCAGGTCATGGTATCTGTAATATCATCCATCCAGGTATGGTATATCTGTAATATTCATTCATCCAGGTCATGGTATATCTGTAATATTCTCCATCCAGGTCATGGTATATCTGTAATATATTCATCCAGGTCATGGTGATCTGTAATATTATCCATCCAGGTATGGTATATCTGTAATATTCATTCATCCAGGTCATGGTAATCTGTAATATTCATCCATCCAGGTCATGGTATATCTGTAATATTCATTCATCCAGGTCATGGTATATCTGTAATATTCATCCATCCAGTCACGGTATATCTGTAATTTCATTCATCCAGGTATGGTATATCTGTAATATTCATCCATCCAGGTCACGGTATATCTGAATTTCTTCATCCAGGTTCATGGTATATCGTATATTCATTCATCCAGGTCATGGTATATCTGTAATATTCATTCATCCAGGTCATGGTATATCTGGATATTCATCCATTCAGGTATGGTATATCTGTAATATTCATCCATCCAGGTCAGGTATATCGTAATATTCATCCAACAGGTCATGGTATATCTGTAATATTCATTCATCCCGGTCATGGTATATCTGTAATATTCATTCATCCAGGTCATGGTATATCTGTAATATTCATCATTCAGGTCATGGTTATCGTGAATATTCATCATTAGGTCATGGTAATTCTGTAAATTTCATCCAGGTCATGGTATATCTGTAATATTCATTCATCCAGGTCATGGTTATCTGTAATATTATCATTCAGGTCATGGTATATCTGTAATATTCATCCATTCAGGTCATGGTATATCTGTAATATTCATTCATCCAGGTCATGGTATATCTGTAATATTTATCCATCCAAGTCATGGTATATCTGTAATATTCATTCATCCAGGTCATGGTATATCTGTAATATTCATCCATCCAGGTCATGGTATATCTGTAATATTCATGTATCAAGGTCATGGTATATCTGTAATATTCATGTATTCAGGTCATGGTATATCTATAATATCCATCCATCCAGGTCATGGTCTATCTGTAATATTCATTTATCCAGGTCATGGTATATCTGTAATATTCATCCATCCAGGTCACGGTATATCTGTAATATTCATTCATCCAGGTCATGGTATATCTGTAATATTCATTCATCCAGTCATGGTATATCTGTAATATCATCATCCAGGTCATGGTATCTGTATATTCATCCATCCAGTCACGTATATCTGTAAATTCATTTATCCAGGTCATGGTATATCTGTAATATTCATCATCCAGGTCACGGTATATCTGTAATATTCATCCATCCAGGTCATGGTATATCTGTAATATTCATCATCCATGTCATGTATATCTGTAATATTCATCCATCCAGGTCATGGTAATCTGTTATATCATCCCTCCAGGTAACGTATATCTGTAATACATTCATCCAGGTCATGTATATCTGTAAATCATTCATCCAGGTCATGGTATTCTGTAATAGTATCCCGGTAGGTATTCTGTAATATATTCATTCAGTTCAACGTATATCTGTAATATTCATTCATTAGTCGTGGATCTATCGTAATCGTATTCATCCATCCAGGTCATGGTATATCTGTAATATTCATTCATCCAGGTCATGGTATATCTGTAATATTCATTCATCCAGGTCATGGTATATCTGTAATATTCATCCATCCAGGTCATGGTATATCTGTAATATTCATTCATCCAGGTTCAGGGTATATCTGTAATATTCATCCATCCAGGTCAACGGTATATCTGTAATATTATTCATCCAGGGTCATGGTATATCTGAATATTCATCATCCAGGTCATGGTATATCTGTAATATTCATTCATCCAGGTCATGGTATATCTGTAATATTCATCCATTCAGGTCATGGTATATCGTAATATATCATCATCCAGGTCATGGTAATCTGTAATATTCATCCATCCAGGTCATGTATATCTGTAATATTCATTATCAGGTCTGGTATATCTGTAATATTCATTCATCCAGGTCATGGTATATCTGTAATATTCATCCATTCAGGTCATGGTATATCTGTAATATTCATCATCAGGTCATGGTATATCTGTAATATTCCTTCATCCAGGTCATGGTATATCTGTAATATTCATATTCCAGGTCATGGTATATCTGTAATATTCATCCATTCAGGTCATGGTATATCTGTAATATTCATCCATTCAGGTCATGGTATATCTGTAATATTCATTCATCAGGTCATGGTATATCTGTAATATTTATCCATCAAGTCATGGTTATCTGTAATATTCATTCATCAGGTCATGGTATATCGTATATTCATCCATCCGGTCATGGTTATCTGTAATTTCATGTATCAAGGTCATGGTATATCTGTAATATTCATGATTCAGGTCATGGTATATCTATAATATCATCCATCCGGTCAGGTCTATCTGTTATTCATTATCCAGGTCATGGTATATCTGTAATATTCATCCATCCAGGTCACGGTATATCTGTAATATTCATTCATCCAGGTCATGGTATATCTGTAATATTCATTCATCCAGTCATGGTATATCTGTAATTTTATCCATCCAGGTCATGGTATATCTGTAATATTCATCCATCCAGGTCACGGTATAATCTGTAATATTCATTATCCAGGTCATGGTATATCTGTAATATTCATCCATCCAGGTCACGGTATATCTGTAATATTATCATCCGGTCATGGTATATCTGTAATATTCATTCACCAGTCATGGTATATCTGTAATATTCATCATCCAGGTCATGGATATATGTCTAATCATCCATCCAGGTCAAGTATATCTGAATATCATTCATCAGGTATAGTATATCTGTAATATTCATTCATCCAGGCATGGTATTATATCTGTTAATATCATTATCCAGGTCATGGTATATCTGTAATATTCATCATCCAGTTCAACGATATCTGTAATATTCATTCTCAGGTCAGTGGTCATCTGTTAATATTCATTCATCCAGGTTATGTTATATTGTATAGTCATTATCCAGGTAGTTATCTGTAATATTCATTCATCCAGGTCATGTTTTATCTGTAATATTCATTCATCCAGGTCATGGTATATCTGAATATTCATTCATCCAGGTATGTTATATCTGTAATATTATTCCATCCAGGTCATGGTATATCTGTAATATTATTCATCCAGGTAACATATATTCTGGAATATTCATTATCCAGGTCAAGTATATCTGTAATATTCATTCATCCAGGTCATGGTACATATGTATATTCATCATCCAGGTCATGTTATCTGTAATATTCATTCATCCAGGTCATGGTACATATGTAATATTCATTCATCCAGCTCATGGTATATCTGTAATATTCATTCATCCAGGTCATGTTTTATCTGTAATATTCATTCATCCAGATCATGGTATATCTGTAATATTCATTCATCCAGGTCATGTTTTATCTGTAATATTCATTCATCCAGGTCATGGTATATCTGTAATATTCATCCATTCAGGTCATGGTATATCTGTAATATTCATTCATCCAGGTCATGGTATAACATGAATAGAGTAGAAGAAGCCATGTAGACTCCGGCCCCCTTGGAAGGCTCGTGTTCCGAACGGGGCGTACGCCAATCAAAAAAGCGGCTCAAGGAGAATCGCGAAGTAAGACAAGCAATCGAGCCATCGGCGGACGGGAGCAGCATAGGCCGAAGGTAGGACATCCACTGTTGCAGCCTAAGCTTAAGCGAACTAAAGTCAAAACAACTAATTTTGACAATATCAAATGTTTTGTTTTTTTAACCTCCACTGATCCAGACGTACAACACACTACTGAAGCCCACCCTCCATTCCATGGCAGCCATATTGAAAAGAGCAACTATAGATAAAAAAAACAACATTATGACCAAATCATCAAAAAACTTCCCTTTGTTTTGTGTTTTCTTATCGTATCTAGCAAAAATAAAGCTTGCTAAATGGCCAGTTTTTACTTAATAGCCCTTGCGCAATAGCGGTTAGAAGCTTTGTTATTAGAAAGACACAGTATAGAAGGTTATGGTTCGATTCCCAATACTACTTTTATTTTTTGCGAATGTATAAATGTTCTAGTATCCTTCATCCATGTAGCAAAGACCTATAACACTGGCAAAATGTTTTTTTTTGTTTGAAAAGCAAGGAGAATTTATCATGTGTTAGGGACAGGAGCATTTGTTATAAAATTGCCACTGAAATCTGTGTTCTGGATCAGAGGGAGGGCATCTCTGAGCTTGTAACATCATGTGCTGTCAGCTTCCAGCGAAGCAAGACTGAGTTTCCTGTAAATAGTTGTACTGCTGCACACTTAGTGGGTGTCCCAGATAGGTGAATTATGGGCAGCTGACCCCTTGAGATACTCAAGTGTTATTTCATTTAATCACCAGCATACACAGCAAAGGGAGAGAGTGAGACACAGCATGTTGTGTGTTTATCTGAATTGTGCTCTGTCTATATGGGACATGTTTGTCTGACAGACTTTAGGTTCTCTCTTAAGTACCCACTGAAATTGTTGTGCCTGTTCCTGTGATGGGAACTAACAACTGACGTGATAAGCAGCAGCATTGTCCCGGCCAGGATATCAGTTTTATTCTAGTCCATAAACACACAGACCATAGATAATCAGTTGCAAGGAATGATTGGTCAGTAGCAAGACAAATTTAATTACTCTTGCAGCTATTGTTTCACAGGTCGTTTTGGTTTTTTAGTAAAGTTGCACTTTCACGGTAGTTAACATCCATTATAAAGAAGGAGCCAGCAGCCATTGATGCAGTCAGAAGAATTTATTCCAAGGGGAATACATAAATGTTTCCACCCTAGCGCTAGCAACAGAAAGGAAAACTTCGTCTAAAATATACATTATTTTTGTTTATATCTATCAGCTATAAAAAAAAAAAAAAAAAAAACATTGATGCTAGAGCGTTAAATATCTATCTTAAACGTTATGGTTACGTATTACTGGACGGATTGCGCAGTGCATCATTGTTTATAATGTGGGGTGGATGATAGGAGACTGTTGTACAGGGTTTCCAAAAGGATATTGCATACTAAGGTTGAGCAACAGTTGGAAGAGAATTACTACTGAAGGTGTTCCCATCCTCTCATTCCTCTCTTGCCTACAGCTCCAGGACTCCATTCTCCCTTAGTCCTCTCAGTCTTCTCTTCCTACATCCTTCTCTATTCTTTCGTTAATCCATCATGCCTCTCTAGTCCTTTCTCTTCCTCCATCCTCTCTATCTACTTACTTAATCTCCATCCCTCTATCACTCTATTCTCTCACTCTACTTCTCACTCTACATCCACTATTTCTAGACTCATCTATAGAAGCAGATCAGAGTAAAGATGCAAGAATGGTCTTCTATAGGCTCAGACTAATGCAAAGAGCAATTCAGGAAAGAAGCACCTTAAAACCATAGCTGACATTTAACAACTGAAGAGTTCTACAAACTCATTGCTCTGCAAGCAGGGCAGTTGAGCCCCCCCCCCCCTGTAGCATTTAAGTGTCATACCCTGGGTCCTAAAGCCATATACATGAGAGGCGGGATTAACCCATTAGATCCCCCTTAAACCTAGAATAAATATATCTATAGCATCATCCATCAATTAATAATTATAAGTAAATTTTCAGTTTTTAGATATAATTGCAGGTGTGATATGCTCCCATGAAAAGCAGCCACAAAACCACCACCAGAAACAGAACCCTAACTAATATATATACGACTATGAAAAATGACAAAACTATATACAAGAAAAGTACTAACTATATACATAAGAATAGGAAAGAATCAGGAATAGAAAAGAAGATCCAGACACTGCCGACTAGGCAAGAGGACACGAGGATCAGGATACAGGACAGGGACCAAAGCATCAGGATCATCTGGACAGAGGACAAGAACGAATATCCAGGAACCACGAGATCAGGAATGACAGACTGACAAGGCAGTAGTCAAGTTAAAATTGACGATCTGGCAAGCGAGTAAGGGGTTGGAGTCACTTAGTCGAGGGCAACCTGCTCTGTAGTGTAAGATGGATAGTGATAATGGTCCAGAAATTGAGATGGCTACGGCGGTGGGTAAGTGGAAAGTTTACGGTCCAGCAGATGGCGAAAGGGACATCAATGGTAAAAGCCAGATTGCAGGAAGCCGTGAAATCGACAGGTATTAAATTCATACCCCCCACACGCTTGCCAGTTGCACACACACCAGATGGCCAGATGAGAAAAGTCAAATACCATGGCTATCCAGTTCACAAAGACTCACTAAGTGAGGCTCTAAAGACAAAGAAAAAAAATACATTTTAGAGGAAGATTAGAGAATATTGTTAAATTATAAATATCCCACACAAGCATTTGGACATTACCACTACTCTTGGCAATTACAGTGACTTGTTATGTTATCAGTAAGTCAATAACATAAGTTATTTGACAGTCCCAATATTCTTTATTACACAGTCCAGAGTGATGCTAGATGAGGAATTCTTGTAGCTAGAATTCTATGGATTAGAATGGGTCAAAATGAAAACATAGGCCCTTTACTAGAAGAATGATATAGTAATAATCAAATGTAATGGCAAGCATACAAACACAGACCAATAAAAAACCAGACCTGCACAGAGTATAATTGTGTCTATACAAGATCCACTCGGATGACAGTGACGGGGTGTCGTCAACGAAAACGACGTCAGGGTATGTGTTTGTACTCCCTCTGTGAAGTATGCTCAGTTCGGCAATAAAAGCTAAGTTTATCTGTAGCGTGTGAGTCTAGTCCGTCCCTCTTCTTTTTGTTACGATTTTATGCAAAATAGAAGGAAAAGCCTGATCTGCTGACCACTGGTAATGTGTTGTTTGTCCTATCAAGGAGACCTACAGAATCCTACATTCTAACTGGCTTCTTCACAAAACAAAATCACAACCTACGACATATAACCTATGGACAGCTTCTGTCAAAAAAAAGGGCCACCACGTTTTATGCGAACATACTGTTAAAATAGATTTGTTATTACAAAAGCATTGAAGCAGTAAGACACTACAAATACTGAAGAGGAATGCAAATATATTTGAGACATGTCATCATGGCGATTACTTATTGGATGTGCAGGAAAACAAAATCCAGTATGGTTATTGAAAGGTGTCGGTATCCAAAATATGTACATCCAAAAGACCCAAAATCCAATACCAGAAAGGGAATCTTTGAAGACAGGAAGAGGTGAATCTGCGACAGCGAGGGGACCAGAATGGCTGCCATAAGAGGAGTGGTGAAAAGCCACCAATTAAAAATGGACAGCAAACATACCGAATAGAAGTTGAGCGGCCTCAGTACCACCTTCATTTCTTATCGCTGAATTTTGGATCTTTTATTTAGATACTTTCAAAACTGCTTTCACTGCACAAAGTTGTTGGTTTAGGTTGCTACTTTACAGATATTGTACACATCAGTTCTACTCAATTCGGCTATTTACATAAACCTTTATATGATACAGTATGCACGGGGAGTAGCCCTACCACTCAGTTGAAATGAGAAAACGTCCCATGGGAACTTGTGTTATCGCGTCCTACCACTTCATCTATGATTAGATAGGGAAAGCAAGATAAGTTGTTACTCTAAATAGGCAAGGCTCGCAGTTTAATGGTTGATTTAAAATGAATAAAAGCCTGAAAGACTACAGCTCATAGACAATTTAGTCCCTTCTTATGTAAATGTATGGCAAATAAAAATGAAATGCCACATTCCTGTGCCCCAAATAGAACACTATACAATCTACGATCAATTTCATAGTTGTACTGAAATCGATGTTGTAAGGAAAAAGGATTTGGAATATTTTCCTCATTAAATCGTGTTGCAAAAGTATCGGACTGTAGTATTCAATTCTGGTTACACCATTTGAATGATATTTTATATTTTTTTGCACTAAATTAAGAGTATTCTGACAGATCTGGAGTTATTACTGTTAATTAAACCTCACCCTTTTTTGTGGATTATTAAAAGAATAATTGTATTATGCCTCATGTATTTTTTATTGCTTTAAAAAAAGAGTGTAGTATGCAGCCCTACCCGAGATACCTTTTTCGATACTGAGCCTCTACTCTTGCCTTCAATTAGCTGTGCGCTGAAAGGGAGCCGTAAATGAGCGTAGGAGGCAGCAAGAGGTTGTAACAGTCTATTCCCCCACCAGGTAATGTAAAGTGCTGTGTTAACCATGGCCAGGAGGGCCGTCTGTGAGAGGAGGCGGGCTTTAGCCTCATCTTTGCGTGTGTTGATATCTAAGGAAGGTTGTAAATGTGAGACGGTAGTCAATTCAGACTGTACATGTTGTTGTACAGGTCATTACAGTATTATACAGTGTCCTCACAGGTGTACATGCTACAGGGTTTGTACAGCCTTACCGTGTTTAGGTAACAGTCTAGTGCCTTCAGTTCAGTATTGTACAGATAGCTATACATGTATGTACAGTGTCTTACAGTGCTTGATATAGTAGTCTTAAAAGTATTATAACGTGTGTCTACAATGTTGTAAAGCATCTACAGTTATTGTATCAGTGTCCATACAGTGTTGTCAGTGCTTACAGTATTATACAGTGCTACTACAGTGATGTACAGTGTTTACGGTTCTCAGTCCAGTATTACAGTGGTCTACAGTGTTTGTACAGTGCCTTACAGTATTGCCCTACAGGTCTTACAGTATTGTACTAGTAGCGACAGTATTGTACATGTCCTCATACAGTGTTCGTATAGTGTTTGAAAGTATTATTACAGTAGCTTACAATGTTGTAAAGCTCTTACAGTATTGTATAGTGTCCTTACAGTGTTTGTAACAGCTTGTCTTACAGGATTATACACTGTCTTACAGCATCATCACAGTGTTTGACAGTGTTGGTACAGTGTCTTACAGTATTATACTGTGAGTACAGTAGTTACGTGTAGCTTACAGTGTGTTACAGTGCTCTTCAGTATAGTACAGTGTCCTACAGTGTTGTCACAGTGCCTTACAAATTGTCCGTGCTACAGTATTGTACGGTTGTACCTACAGTGTTGTACAGTGCCTTACAGTATTGTACAGGTGTCCTACAGTGTGTGAGTACAGTGTTTACAGTATTAGTGTTTACATGATATGTAAGTGTCTCTTGCCGCAGTTGTACACTGGTTACAGTGTTTGATACAGTGTCCTCAGTGTTGTACAGCTCGTCTTACTGCTATTCGTAAAATGTCGTACAAGTGTTGTAAGTGCTTACAGTATTTGTATAGTGCCTACAGTGTTGTACAGTTAATGTACTTACAGTATGTAACAGATGTACTTCAGGTTCGTACAGGGGCTTACATGATTGTACAGGTCCACAGTTTGTCGCGGTGTCCTACAGGTTGTACAGTGCTTGACAAAGTATTCGTACAGTGTACCTACAGTTGTTGTACAGGGGCTTACATTTATTTACAGTGTCTACAGTATTGTACGGGTGTCCTACAGTGTGTAAGTTCCTTACAGTATTGTACCAGTGTCCTACAGGTGCTGGTGTTTGTACAGATGTCTTACAGTATTGGACTACAGGTCTCTGTCTTTACAGTATTGACAGTGTACTCTACGTGGTGTACATGTTTCTTCTCTTACAGTATTGCCTACAGTGTTTCGCCATAGAGTGTTTACAGTATTGTTACTACAGTGTCCGTAGTAGATGTGTGATTAGTGTAAGTGGTCTTACAGTATTTGTATTGTACAGTGTCCTACAGTTGTGTACAATGTTATACAGTATTGTACAGTGCTCTTTACAGTGTGTTGTAACAGTGTTTTTCTACAGTATTTAGTTACGTTGTCCACAGTGTTGTACAGTGTCTTACAGTATTGTACAGTATGTCCTACGGTGTTGTACAGGCCTCCGTTCTTAAAGGAGTCCTGCTACAGATGTGCCTACAGTTGTGTACTTCTTACAGTATTGTACAGTGTCTACAGGTGTTCGTGTGGTGACAGGTGGTCTTACAGTCATTGTACAGTGTCCTAACAGTTTGTTACAGAGGGTGGTCTTACAGTATTGTACGTGTCCTACAGTGTTGTTTCGGTCTTACAGTATGTAGTATCTACAGAGCTGTCCTACCAGTGTTGTGACAGTGTCTTTTAACAGTATGGACAGTGTCCTACAGGTGGTGAGTTTTGTACCAGCTGTCTTACAGTTATGTACAGTGTCCTACAGTATTTGTACAGATGTCCTACAGATGTTGCTACAAGTGTCTTACAGTATGTACAGCATTGTCGCTACAGGTTGTACCGTGTCTTACCGTATTAGTTACAGCTAGTCCTACAAGTGTTGCTTGTACAGTGTCTTACGTATTGACAGTGTCCTACAGTTATTGTAACAGTGTCCTAACATGTTGTACAGGGTCTTACAGTATTTTGTACGTGTACTACAGTGTTCATAGACTAGCTCGTCTTACAGTATGTACAGTGGCTGACAGTGTTATACCGTGGTCTTCAGTATAATTTTCCATAAATAATTGTATTAAGCATTCTCCTGTGCTGTATTGTTAGAGCGAGGAAATTCTTAAGATTAACGTAGCTATGTTAGGATTAGGGTCATTAGAGTGTCTAATGTCACTTAATACTGTACTGAACTGTTGTGTTAAATGTTCTGGTATTATCCATTATCGCCTCTGGTTTTTCATATTCACTATCTTTTAGTATTTTTCTTTTGTTTTCAAATCTGTTACTGTCTTGAACAACGTTGTTCTGGGAGATTCAGACATTAGCTTTATCAACATGGATTTATATTCGTGGCAGCAAATTTGGCTATTTAGAACCTCAGAGCTAATCATTCCAGAAGGAAAATAGAGCCATTGCGTGGGATGTATTTGTTTCCTTTGACATATCAATTTGCTAACGTACACCTGACATTTTCTTTCAAAAATATGAACGTGTGTCAGGATGTTCTCCTTCTCCAATGATATAGCACCTGTTTAGACATATTTACACAGAGTAATTAAAAGGAAATAAATAAAGGGCATGTCCACCCCAAAATATTAATTTAATTTAATGTTCCTCGGCTTGTCCACCCCCAACCACCATGTTACAGTCCTTGCTCCCACAGCTATCTTCTCTCTGAGGGTTTGCATCTGTGATTGGCTGCGATTTGAGCAAAGGGCTTGTAAGTATGAATCCTAAACCTTTTTTTTTTTTTTTTTAGTTCTAACATGGCGGTTGGGGGTGGGCAAGCCAGTGGAAACATTATAGTAAAAGGGTTTTACGCTGGGTGTTAGAAGGACAGCCAGGTGGGATGCAGAGGAAGAGGGGGGGAGGGGGAGGGCAGAGGGGCTCCCATGCGCATGTCACTATCCTCCAGAAGACAGATCAGAGGCAGAACCTTTGGCAGGAAGACAGCTCCTACTGGTCAGTTTTCGACTTTGGACAGGGACTGCAGGAGAACCATAAGGAGCAGGGATGAAGTTATCTATTATAAACTACACAGTGTGGCCAGCACTGGGGCACATTTTATTTTTAAATGATCTTGTTAAGATTGCTTGTTATATTGGTTTCAGACAAACATAGAAAGATAATCAATAGACACATTCCTGGGCCCCATCACCTATCATATTACCTGCCACACTCGGCATACTTTATAAACAAAGGGGTTTTAGTATACATATTACTGTGATCAACATGAATGAAAAGCCTTCAAACATGTCAAGGTAACCCCAGTCTGGAAGGTCCTAACGTCTAACCTTGTATTGTATGTTGGTTTTAGCCATTTAGATGGTTGCTTGCTGATATAATGACATTAAATATTATGTTAAAGTTAAAAACAGTTATACTGGTTCCCACAACACCTGGTTAACTTACTTGAACAGGAGAGCTATTAGGATAATTATCAGTTATTGAAGTCACTAATGAGTTCCATGAACCAAAAGTGCCTCTGTCTTTTAGATGGTGTCTTCTAATATCCTTATATTTTACATAGTGTGTAAATTATATCTAAAATACACAAGTTTTCAGATGACATGGTCTCTGTACCTTTTTATAGCCTACATGGAATCCATGTTATAGTTTAATGTGCCGCCTGTTGGTCATAAGTTAAGATTCAATACACACACTTTATAGTGTTACTAAAAGGTGCTGGTAGCCTAGACTGGCAGAGAGCTCGTTTCATGAGTGGGTTATCTACATTGCCATTATATAAGGTCTATCCCAATTGGCAGCTTCATGCTGTTAAACTCCAGTTGGCACCCATACATTCAAAAGCTTGAAAACTTTTGTCCAGTCAGCAGCCTAATGATAGTACCATATAGCACAATAAAACATCTATAGGATCTACAGGAATGTATCTGACATAGAGAAATAATTTTCTGTTTAGTCTTTTTATAATTTTTCCAAGACCCTCAGCAGAGTAACCACCTAGAACATCCCAGAGACACCAATGGGGCAATGCACCAAGAGTTGAAACTAACTGGCATTGTCCTGATGTCCTCATGCAGTGGGTGCACAATGCCTTAAAGGGACACTTTAGTTTCTTGTAGAGGGAAACTGTGGTACCCTGAGCAAAGTTAGGATTAATAAAATCCATCAGTCTTTCTCTTAAATTAGCCTGCGGGGTCCCATCTCTGATGAAGCGAATGAGAAAGTATATTGCGGAGGAATGTACAAACTTCCTGCTTCCGTACCTGACCCTCCCTTGAAATAGGGGTGGATCATGGCCTTACTTAAGACTTATGGCTGTGAAAGATGGGATAAGTACCCATTGTTCTAATTTTGACCAGGGAACATTGTCTCTCTGCCCACTCTTAAGTTTGTACACACGTGTGATGCGCGGGTCCGGAAGGTGTTCAAACGAACATTTACAGGTGTCGAAAAATCGGCCTGTGTGTAGGCCATTTATTTATGAAATGGACGTTCAGTCAGGGATCGTGCCCGACCCACCTGGTGGATCTCTAAATCGCATAAAGGGCCTACCACGGCCCAAAAATTGTCCGAATTGTTTATTCATACAACATCGTGCATGCAGGTCGGGACCGTGATCACACGTGTGTAAGAACCTTTACTTCCACTAGAGTGTGTTGATCTGTACTCAATCAACAAATTCTCGCTCCCTCAACATTCTATTTGATTGTGTCACATGTTATAGCTGAATGGCCATGAATACATAAAAACAGATATAAAGGGCGACACATGATACAAAACAACTTGTTAATCATTCAAGGCCTCTTGCAATGCACATATATCATCTGTCACTTTGGCATATCTGCCTTATGAATAATACTGTGCTGAAAGGTGTGTCCACTGGCTTCTTAGCAATTCTATATATGTTTCAGTACTCACGGAAAGTCTTTCCCCTTCACACTGTGCTCTTGCCGTAGCTTGTATTAGTTGAAATCATTTCTGTCATACAAACCAGAGTTATGTCCTGCAGTTGTGCAATTTACAGGAATTAGCATTCGAACTCTTAAAAGGGGGAAAGGACCTGACTCGAGAAAGGCCATAACAGGCCGGAGAGGAGGAAATGGATGTTTTCTCACAAATATAGAAGAAAATTCAATATATTTAGACAGGATAATTTGTTTCCTCTGCATGATATATATATATATATATATTATATTTTAAAAAGAAGTTCTAAGGGGAAAAGGTGCTTTTTATTTGAATATAAACTGCTATTCAGGACCAGGCACGTCCCATTTTCCAAGAACATTTGATAGTCTATAGGCCTAATCTCTTTATGCAGGTGGTGTTCTGCGGAATTTTGTCTCATAGTTTATGTTATATATTACATAGGTCTTCACATTACTAGTAATATGGACATTATGAGTGAGAGTTCAGGTCTACACATGGTTGAGAATTTGTTCCATTTGAGTTTGGTAAGGAGGAGAAATCCAGTCACCTTTACCCATATGGACTGTGACAGACTATATGCACCACAATCAATGATGAGCTAAAACCAATCTGAAGCACACTGGTGCCTTTTTTTCTCTTTTCCCACCATGCTTTGTCTATTTATTATCTATTGAGCATGACTGGGGTACCCTTTGTGGCACCCGAGGAAGATAAATTCCATACGATGTGCGCTTTCAGCTAGATTTGTTTAAAGAGTTGCCTCTACCTTTTGTTATTAGGATTGTGTTTGCTGTTCAATCCAGATATTAGTATAGATAGTATAGTTTATTTAGTTTAGTTTATAGTATAGTATAGTATAGTTTAGTACAGTTTAGTTACTATAGTTTAGTATAGTATAGTATAGTATTGAGGTTGAATATAGACATACCTCCATCCAGTCAACCCATCCAGTCCAACCCATCTAGCAATAATTCTCATTCCTGCCTAACTGTTGATCCAGAGGAAGGCACCAAAAACCCACCAAATTTATGAAAGGGGAGGGAAAAAAAACCTGACTCCAAGTGGCAATCGAAATTTCCCTGGATCAACTCTACTTTATGAATCATACAGTAACCTTGCTACTTGTAACATTCTGTTTGCAGAAAACTCATCCAGCTTTTTTTTTAAAAATGACCAATGCAACTGCCATAACAACGTCCCACTGGAAGAACAGTTCCATAGCTTTACCGTTCTCACAGTGACAAACCTTTCCCACTCTACTATTATGTATCAATCCAGTAACTTGCAAACATTCATTGTTTGCAGAAACTCATCAGCTTTTTATAAACTGACCAATGAACCTGCCCATAACAACGGTCCACTGGAAGACAGTTCATAGCTTTACTGTTCTCACAGTGAAAACCCTTTCCAACTCTACTTTATGTATCAATCCCAGTAAACTGCTAACATTCCTCTGTTTGTAGAAAGTAGAAATCATCCAGCTTTTATTAAACCTGACCAATGAACCTGCCATAACAACGTCCACTGGAAAGACCAGTTCATAGCGTTACGTTCTCACGTGACAAACCCTTCCCAACTCTACTTTATGTATCAATCCGTAGAACTTGCAACATTCCTTGTTTGCAAAGAAACTCATTCAGTTGTTTATAAACTGACCCAATGAACCTGCCATAAACAACGTCCACTGGAAGACAGTTCCATAGCTTTACCGTTCTCACAGTGACAAACCCTTTCCCACTCTACTTTAGTATCAATACCAGTAACTTGCCAAACATTCCTTGTTTAGAAGGAAACTCATCCAGCTTTTTATAAAGTGACCAATGAACCTGCCATAACAACGCTCCACTGGAAGACAGTTCCATAACGTTACCGTTCTCACAGTGACAAACCCTTTACGAACTTGAAGCCTAAACTTATTCAAGTCTAAGGGATGCTCTCGTGTCCTCTGACATGTTTATTGGTGAACAATGCCCCAGATAGTTTATTGTATGGCGTTAAGTATTTATACACAGTAATCATATCCCCATGCAAGCGCCTTTTCTCTTTCATATTCTTCAGATTGGTGCATCTTATGATTTTGCCAGCTTTTCTACTTTGTTTTTATTATTAGTCTAGTCATGATCATTAACATATATTAGAAGCTACTGGCTTTCCAGTTTGGTAGCTTTGGATAAAAATGATACACAGGTAGTGTCTAAAAACTGAAAAGTTTGCTCACAGAGCACATTATAGGCTGGGCATGAGCGGCATCTTAAATATATGTACCCAGTCTATGTAGGCTTAGGATAAGGGCATCTTATATGTACTAATCATGGTGGGCAGGGGATGAGGGGAATCGTATATATTTATTAATTTTATATATGGTTATATTAATAATATAGTATATATATATATATAATATATATGTAGAAATGTGGTACTCCTAGGATTTATGAAGAAACCAATTTTATTGCTGCCTGTTGCGCGTTTCGGCTCCGACCACGGACCGTTCTCAAGACCGTGGTCGGACGAAACGCGTAGATAGCCACAATAAAATTGGTTCTTCATAAATCCTAGAGTTGCTTCTTTACCCTTTCTACAACTATCTACCTCAGGATAGCGCCTAGCGGGACGAACACACGGTGAGTGCCGCTCGTACTAACTTTTACTATGGAGATAGAAGGGAGGAGATATAGATAATATAATATAATATATATATCATATATATATATATATAGGTAGTGTAGAGAAAGCGCACTCCAGGGGGACTTTGTTAAAACATAAAATTCTTTATTCATCCATGTTAAAACACGCTGCTACGCGTTTCCGCCATCTTGTGGCCGTCATCAGGCATGTCAGAATACACAGTAACAATTCCTTAAAAAACCCATGTAACGTGCCCTCCCCTGTCCCTCCATCACCACTCCCCCCTATACGCCTCCACCCAAAACAGACTAACACATAGGAGACCTAATACATAACCCTCATGATAACAGGCTAATCTAACATACATGCAGTCTCCCCCTTTTTTCAGAGAGGGAAGCCTCATAGACTATGAAGTCATGACTAGGGCGAACTCACCAAATGGGACCCCCCTATTTATTAATCAGTATAGATTCCAACATATGTAGAATGTGCAACCACAGGAAGCATGAAAGAACAATTGTTCATTAAGGCCCTGGGGGCCAATGTGCCAAGGTCCTAATCCATCTAGCTTCTCTCCTAGAAGCTCCTGTTTGCGATTCCCCCTCTACCATTGTCCCACGACTTGGTCAATGGCATCCATTGAGGGTGGCTATCCATGTTTAGCCTCTCGGAAGTGCCTTGCCACCGCACTGCCTCACCAAATTTAGAATGCTAGTTTATTCTCGTCCCTCTCCAGGGCACGAATCGCAGAACGGTGGTTGGCCATTCTCTCCCTAACTGTGGTGTGGTAGTGGTTTACCCATGTAATAAAGTCCACAAGGCACACCAAGTAATAGACACATAAGTGGACAGACAATTTAACTATGGCCAATCTTAATTTCTTTGCCTGTGTGGGATGTGGAAAATCCCCACCCACCAGCATAGATCTGCATGTAAGGCACCCACTACTCTATAGCACCCCAACTTTTTGCTCCCCATCCACATAGATGATGTGTTACTGGACTGGGTTCTGAGGTCTGTCCTGACCTCACGTAGATTCCGACCTTTTCTGTGGGCAAAAAATCGGTCTGGAGTTATGAAATGGAAGGCTGCTATCCCTACTCAAAATATCCCAGTGGTTTCTATATTGTTAATGATGGTACTATTCGTGAATACTTGAAAAACTATAGGGTATCACTTTAACCTCAGATGACTATCTTCCTACACCCCCTTTCCCTTGTCTCAAATGTATGAATGGCTCGTTCTCTTTGGGCTCTAATCACACCCCTACATATAACCCTGTTGTTCAAACTTTACTCCATGGCGTTCAATGAACAAGGTATTAGTGGGATCAGAATTGTTAAACAGTACCCTTAGAAATTGAGAATACAATATTCCATTTTTCTGGGCAGGGGATGGTAGCTCCCTGCATGGAGTATGGTTTTTTAATCTGTTTTTCGAGAATAGGCTGGTTTGCAATCTATCACCTATCTTGTAATTCTCAGGTCCAGGAAATTACTACTAGAACTGACGGGGCTTTAAGTTTAACCGGAGTAGGAGTAGGAAGTTCGGTAATATACTTAATCATTTGTGTAGCACTCTCCTCATCCCCCTCCATAAGATAAATAGGTCATCTACCTTTTGTAGACACGTAACGTGTCCCATACACGGGTACCAGATGTGTCAGCTCAAAGTTTTCCATAAATAAGTTAGCGAATGTGGGCCCTACATTAGAGCCATGGCCGTACCCATAATTTGCTGGTAGAAGCAATTGCCAAATCTGAAATAATTACGGCCAAGCGTAATTTCCAATAGCTCCATGAGAAATTCCACCGAAGGGTGGGTATGGCCATGGGCTACGAGGGCCTTTCTGCAAATTTCAACATCTTGCTGTTGTTGGGGGGGATGGTATATAGGCTCCCCACATCACACGTGGGATAAGTACAAGTACCCTCTAGGGGGCCCTGAATTTCCTTAGAACCCCAAGAAGCTGTCTGCTATCTCTAAGGTAAGACCCATTTTTTCCACAATTGGTTGAAGGAAGTGATCCAAAAACACCACCAAAGGTTTAAGCACTGACCCCAGGGAGGCCACAATCGGTCCCCCGGTGGGTGGCTAAGAGACTTGTGAATTTGGGGACCGAATATATTACGGGCACCCTAGGGGCATCTGTAGTAAGAAATTAGCCTCTTGATCAGAGATCCAACCCAAAGTTTTAGCTTGCTGTATCCTCAAGTCCACAAGTCTTTGGCTCTCCGTGGGGTCTTCAGCAATTTGGATATACCAGAGGATCCCTCAATTGTCCCAAAAGTTCCTCCTTGTAATATTGGGCATCTAACAAAACCGTAGCTCCCCCCTTATCCGCCGGTCGAATTATCAGCTCATGATCATTACGGAGCGCATCAATGGCTTTGTGTTCATCTGCCGATAAGTTGGGGTATTGTGGTAGAGCCCTATTGCGGGCAACCCCTTCTCCCACCTCCAATCTAACCAAATTAGAAAACACCTTAATCGCTGGTGCCATATTAGGTGATTCATATTTGCTATTTGTCCTAAATGGACCCTGGGTTTGACCCCTGCCCCTAAATTGATCTTTTAATTTAAGGCGACGTTGGAACTTATAAAAATCCACCTCTTCTAGAAATGGATCATGCTTAGGGGTCGGCACAAAGGATAGTCCTTTATTCAATAGATTGAGTTCTGGGAAAGTTAACACATGCCGGCTCAGATTATAAACCGTATTTAATTCCTCGGAGGGGGCTGCCGCGGGGGACGTCCTCTTCCCCTTGTATCCCCCCCTCTGCATGATCCTTCTCCTTCTCTTGGGTGCCTCACCGAATTTGAACGTGTGGTCACCCCTAAAAAAGACCGATCTTCGGCCCTAGAGCGTTGTGTCCGAGGAACCCTCTCCTTAGGACCCTGTGACCTGGGTTCAGTACTAATCTCCACGTCAGAGCTGGGAGAGTCATCCGAACTGTCCACTGTGTGGAATGTTTTCCGCCTCCCAAACTTAGATCTCCAACCCGATCTGGTTTGTTGTTTCCCTGTAAGCCACCCATATACAGACTTATGTTCATAGTCCAGTTCGACTTTATGCGCTTTATTTTTTTTAAATTGTATTAACTCTTCCTTATATCTGTTAACCTGCTGAGTTAGTTTAGTCATCCAATCACAGGAGGTATCTTGGCAGCCCCTTCATGGAAACTGAGCTCCACCTGTTTGATTTCATTACGGACCTCATCCAATTTTTTGGTAACGAATTCTATGACCAGAAGCATGAGGTGAAATGCACATTTATTCAACACCCCACACCACCGGGCACAAAACTCGCCATCAAGGCGTCCCAGGGTAGGCACATTTCTTACCCGGAATCCCCTTGGGATCTTCCAGCTCCGATGGTATTCTGACAGGAATACCCCGTGTAAATATAAATCTGTTTCTTTTTTCTTTAGTGCCACCATCTTCCTGAAAACATCCTTTACGTCATTGCCCGTATGTAGTGTGGCTACCGGGTCCGTAAATAGGATCCTTTGTGCATCGTCTTGTGAAAAATAAAAATCCAGCTCTGTATTCACAGCAAGTCCACTTGCTGTGTCTATATCCTCCATCTTCGGACAATCCACAGATGGGGAAAGGATAGAGAGACGGTCTCAGGACAGCCTATAACTGTGAGTTGTAACTCAATATAAGGAAGAGTTAATACAATTAAAAAAAAATAAAGCGCAATAAGTCGAACTGGACTATGAACATAAGTCGATATGGGTGGCACAGGAAACAACAAACCAGATCGGGTTGGAGATCTAAGTTTGGGAGGCGGAAAACATTCCACACAGTGGACAGTTCGGATGACTCTCCCAGCTCTGACGTGGAGACTAGTACTGAACCCAGGTCACAGGGTCCTAAGGAGAGGGTTCCTCGGACACAACGCTCTATGGCCGAAGATCGGTCTTTTTTTGGTGACCTCACGTTCAATTCGGTGAGGCACCCAAGAGAAGGAGAAGGCATCGAGGGAGGGGGGATACAAGGGAAGAGGACGTCCCCCGCGGCAGCCCCCCGAGGAATTAAATACGGTTTATAATCTGAGCCGGCATGTGTGTTAACTTTCCAGAACTCAATCTATTGAATAAAGGACTATCCTTGTGCCGACCCCTAAGCATGATCCATTTCTAGAAGAGGTGGATTTTTATAAGTTCCAACTTGCCTTAATTAAAGAATCAATTTAGGGGAGGGGTCAAAAACAGGGTCCATTTAGGACAAATAGCAAATATGAACCACCTAATATGGCCCAGTATAGGTGTTTCTAATTTGGTTAGATTGGAGGTGGAAGAAGGGGTTGCCCGCAATAGGGCTCTACCACAATACCCAACTTATCGGCAGATGAACGCAAAGCCATTGATACGCTCCGTAATGATCATGAGCTGATAATTCCACCGGCGGATAAGGGGGGAGCTACGGTTTTGTTAGATGCCCAATATTACAAGGAGGAACTTTTGGGACAATTGAGGGATCCTCTGGTATATACCAAATTGCTGAAGGACCCACGGAGAGCTAAGAGAACTTGTGGACTTGAGGATACAGCAAGCTAAAACTTTGGGTTGGATCTCTGATCAAGAGGCTAAATTTTCTCTACAGATGCCCCTAGGGTGCCGTAATATATTTGGTCCCCAAAATTCACAAGTCTCTTCGCCACCCACCGGGGAGACCGATTGTGGCCTCCCTGGGGTCAGTGCTTAAACCTTTGGCGGTGTTTTTGGATCACTTCCTTCAACCAATGTGAAGAAAATGGGGTCTTACCTTAGAGATAGCAGACAGCTTCTTGGGGTTCTTAAGGAAATTCAGGGCCCCCTAGAGGTACTGTACTTATCACGTGTGATGTGGGGAGCCTATATACCATCATCCCCCAACAGCAAGGTGTTGAAATTTGCAGAAAGGCCCTCGTAGCCCATGGCCATACCCACCCTCCGGTGGAATTTCTCATGGAGCTACTGGAAATTACGATTGGTCGTAATTATTTCAGATTTGGCAATTGCTTCTACCAGCAAATTATGGGTATGGCCATGGGCTCTAATGTAGGGCCCGCATTCGCTAACTTATTTATGGAAAACTTTGAGCTGACACATCTGGTACCCGTGTATGGGACAGGTTACGTGTCTACAAAGGTACATAGATGACCTATTTATCTTATGGGAGGGGGATGAGGAGAGTGCTACACAAATGATCAGTTCTAGTACAGTGGATTTCCTGGACCTGAGGATTACAAGGATAGGTGATAGATTGCAAACCAGCCTATTCTCGAAAAAAAACAGATAAAAACACCATACTCCATGCGGGGGCTAACATCCCTTGCCCAGAAAAATGGAATATTGTATTCTCAATTTCTAAGGGTACTGTTTAACAATTGATCCCATTAATACCTGTGTTCAATTGAACGCCATGGAGGAAAAGTTTGAACAACAGGGTTATAGTAGGGGTGTGATTTGAGCCCAAAGAGAACGAGCCATTCATACATTTGAGACAAGGAAAGGGGTGTAGGAAGAGAGTCATCTGAGGTTGAAGTGACCTTAGTTTTCAGTATTCAGTGAATAGTACCATCATTAAACAAAGTATTAGAAAACACTGGGGTATTTGAGTAGGGATAGCAGCCTTCCATTTCATACTCCAGACCGATTTTTGCCCACAGAAAAGGTCGGAATCTACGTGAACTTCTCGGTGCGAAGACCTCAGAACCGTCACGTACGCTTTAGTGTTGGGGGACTTGGGGGTCATAGAGTTTAGTGGGTGCCTTACAGCAGATCTATGCTGGTGGGTGGGGATTTTCACATCCCCACACAGGCAAAAGATTTAAGATGGCCATAGGTTAAATTGTCTGTCCACTTATGTGATCTATTACTTGGTGTGCCCTTGTGGACTTTATTACATGGGTAAAACCACTACCACAGTTAGGGAGAGAATGGCCAACCACGTTCTGCGATTCGTGCCCTGGAGAGGGACGAGAATAAAACTACATCTAAATTTGGTGAGAGGCGGTGGCAGGCACTTCCGAGAAGCTAAACATGGGATAGCCACCCTCAAATGGATGGCATTGACCAAGGAGCTTCTTAGGAGAGAAGCTAGATGGATTAGGACCTGGGCAATTGGCCCCCAAGGGCTTAATGAACAGATTGTTCTTTCATGCTTCCTGTAGTTGCACATTTTACATATGTTGGAATCTATACTGATTAAATAAATAGGGGGGTCCCATTTGGTAGTGTCGCCCTGTCATGACTTCATAGTCTGCATGTATGTTAGATTAGCCTGTTACATAGAGGGTATGTATTAGGTCTCCTATTGTGCATGTCTGTTTGGGTGGAGCGTATAAGGGGAGTGGTGATGGGAGGGACAGGGAGGGCACGTTACATGGGGTTTTTAAGGAATTGTTCTGTGTATTCTGACATGCCTGATGACGGCCACAAGATGGCGCCGAAATGCGTAGAGGTGTTTTAACATGGATGAATAAAGAATTTTATGTTTTACAAGTCCCCTGGAGTGCACTTTCTCTACACTACCTATTTGTTTCCATAAGCGCACCGGGGCAAGTGAGATGACAAGCGGGAGTGCGCCCTTGAGACTGTTTATATATATATATATACATACTGTGGCCCATGTTTGGCTATAGGTGGCATTAAAAATACTTAGGAACAACCCCTGATGATACTTACTTTTGCTGTTTTCAGTGCATAATCAAGGAAATCCCATTTGCAAAGTACAGTACAGGATACTGTAGACAAACAGTCCAGTTCCATCCAAAATGTAACAACTAACAAAGGATTCATTGATTTCCAGAACCAGAATCCACTATTTGGAACAGTTTGAAAAACAAAATGAATAATAAGAAATAAGCAAACCCTTAAGCAAGCCGCGCTATTTCAGTTTTTCCTGAGTGCCAGAAGGCATATACAAATTAAATTATTTTAATACTGCATACATACAAAATAAAATATGGTTTTTCCAGGCAGTGTATTGCTTATTTTCTTTAATCCTTTAGTTGCCCTTCTTTTAAATAGAAAAAACAATGTTTCCCTCTACTCCATATTATGCCTCTTTCTCATTGGTTGTTAGTTTCTTAACAATGGTCACCATCGGAGACAGTGTTGCAGCGCTTTTAGATCAGCTGGATAGAGTGACAGTAGATACGAATACTCCAATCAGACTAAACGACCTTTAAGCTTCATCTCCTATAGACCTTTAATTACTAAAAGAACACAAGAGTATACAAAGACAGTTCTATCAGTAGCTTTTTTATATACATAATTTTTTTGTTTATTTGTGCTTCGTTATTTGAGTTATTAGTAGTGCATTTCTATAGCTGTGTTTTGAGAGGTGTAAAGTGATCTGTGACTAGCTGAATAATTTGGAATTGCTTATGAAGGTTCTCCTCCAGGTTATGTATATCTGAAATAGTCTTCATCCAGGTTATGTTATATCTGAAATAGTCATCATCAGGTCAACGTATATCTGTAATATTCATCCATCCAGGTCATGGTATATCTGTATATCATCCATCAGGTCATGGTATATCTGAATATTCATCCATCCAGGTCATGGTATATCTGTAATATTCTCATCACGGTCATGGTATATCTGTAATATTCATTCATCCAGGTCATGGTATATCTGTAATATCATCCATAGGCCATGCACTCAGCATCTGTATGATCTGATATCTGTATTTCATCATCAGGTCATGGATATCTTTAATATCTCCATTCATCTTCAAGGTCATGGTATATCTGTAATATTCATAAAATGTATTTATCCAGGTCATGGTATATCTGTAATATTCATTCATCCAGGTCATGGTATATCTGTAATATTCATCATCAGGTCACGGTATATCTGTAATATTCATTCATCCAGGTCATGGTATATCTGTATATTCTCCATCCGGTCACGTATATCTGTAATATTCATTCATCCAGGTCATGGTATATCTGTAATATTCATCATCCAGGTATGTATATCTGTTACATATTCATTCATCCAGGTCATGGATATCTGTAATAATATTCATCCATTCAGGTCATGGTATCTGTAATATTCATCCATCAGGTCATGGTATATCTGTAATATTAATCCATCCAGGTCATGGTATATCTGTAATATTCATCATCCAGGTCATGGTGATATCGGTATATTAATTCACCAGGTCATGGGATATCTGAATATCATCCATCAGGTCATGGTTATATCTGTAATATCATCATTCAGGTCATGGTATATCTGTAATATTCATTCATCCGGTCATGGTAATCTGTAATATTCTTAATCCAGGTCATGGTAACTGTATATTCATTCATTAGGTCAGTTGGTAATCTGTAATATTCATCCATTCAGGTCATGGTAATCTGTAATATCATTCATCCAGGTCATGGTATATCTGTAATATTTATCCATCCAAGTCATGGTATATCTGTATATTCATTCATCCAGGTCATGGTATATCTGTAATATCATCCATCCAGGTCATGTGTATATCTGTAATATTCATGTATCAAGGTCATGGTATATCTGTAATATTCATGTATTAGGTCATGGTATATCTTAATATCCATCCATCCAGGTCATGTTATTGTAATATTCATTTATCCAGGTATGGATCTGTAATATTATCCATCCAGGTCGTACTGGTATATCTGAATATTCATTCATCCAGGTCATGGTATATCTGTAATATTCATTCATCCATGTCATGGTAATCTGTAATATTATCCATCCAGGTCATGGTATATCTGTAAATTCATCCACCAGTCACGTATATCTGTAATATTCATTATCCAGGTCATGGTAATCTGTAATATTCATCCATCCAGGTCACGGTATATCTGTAATTATCATCATCCAGGTCATGGTATATCTGTAATATTCATTCATCCATGTCATGGTATATCTGTAATATTCATCCATCCAGGTCATGGTATATCTGTTATATTCATCCATCCAGGTCAACGTATATCTGTAATAGTCATTCATCCAGGTCATAGTATATCTGTAATATTCATTCATCCAGGTCATGGTATATCTGTAATAGTCATTCATCCAGGTCATGGTATATCTGTAATATTCATTCATCCAGTTCAACGTATATCTGTAATATTCATTCATTAGGTCGTGTCTATCTGTAATATTCATTCATCCAGTTATGTTATATTTGTAATAGTCATTCATCCAGGTCAACGTTATATCTGTAATATTCATTCATCCAGGTCATGTTTTATCTGTAATATTCATTCATCCAGGTCATGGTATATCTGTAATATTCATTCATCCAGGTTATGTTATATCTGTAATATTCATCCATCCAGGTCATGGTATATCTGTATAATTTATTCATCCAGGTCAACATATATCTGTAATATTCATTACCAGGTCAAGTTATATCTGTAATATTCATTCATCCAGGTCATGGTACATATGTAGTATTCATTCATCCAGGTCATGGTATATCTGTAATATTCATTCATCCAGGTCATGGTACATATGTAATATTCATTCATCCAGCTCATGGTATATCTGTAATATTCATTCATCCAGGTCATGTTTTATCTGTAATATCATTCATCCAGATCATGGTATATCTGTAATATTCATTCATCCAGGTCATGTTTTATCTGTAATATTCATTCATCCAGGTCATGGTACATATGTAATAATCATTCATCCAGGTCATGGTATATCTGTAATATTCATTCATCCAGGTCATGGTATATCTGTAATATTCATCATCCAGGTCATGGTATATCTGTAATATTCATTCATCCAGGTCATGGTATATCTGTAATATTCATTCATCCAGGTCACGGTATATCTGTAATATTTATTCATTCATTCAGGTCATGGTATATCTGTAATATTCATTCATCCAGGTCATGGTATATCTGTTGTATTCAGTTAGATCAACTGGACTTGAAGTTTAGTTCTGGAAGACGTTTCGCTAATCATCTGACTGGCTTTCTCAATTCAGAATGACTTGTATAAGAATCTGTTGGCAATTAAGTACCCTGTATCCCTGTCTGATAAAAATCAACCATCACACTGAGGCAGCAATTGGTACATCCCAAAGACCCAATACCGAAACACAAAAATGACATCATATACACAGTGCGGTGAAGAATGCTCTGATTTGTATGTGGGAGAGACCAAACAGCAACTGCACCAACGTATGGCCCAGCACAGAAGAATTCCTCGGGTCAGGACTCAGCTATGTAACTGCATCTTAAGGGAAAAGGACATACCTCTGAAGATTGTAATGTCAACATTTTGGCAAAGAAACATGACTGGTTCAAGAGAGGTGTCAAGGAGGCCATTCATGTAAATATAAAGAAACCAAGCCTGAATAAAGGTGGGGGGGTTTCGACACCAGCTGTTTTGACAACTTACCCTGGACAGTTTCGATAACACCTCTTAGCCTCAATGCATCCATACCTTGCATTCAGAAGGTCCCTAACACCTGGCTGTGATATGTTAATTGGGACTTTCAAGGGTACATAATTGCCAACAGATTTTTGTACAAGTCATTCTGAATTGAGAAAGCCAGTTGGATGACTAGTGAAATGTCTTCAAGAACTAAGCTTTAAGTCCAGTTGATCTAACTGAATATAACAGATATAGCTGAGTGACTTTTTAAAGCATATAATGCATTGTGACATAGTTTTTTTGTCACTTAGAATTATATGACAGATTGTGTATAAATCAAAATGATGTGGTTACAAAAAAAAATAGTTTTTCAGTGATAAACTAGTCCGCTTGTGTCATTAGTACACCAGACGAGGGTGCATTAACAATACACCCCACCACGCACTTTCCTCTGCCGCCTGTGTTTGCATGACTGTCACAATTTGAGGTATCATTTTTATCTTTGTGCAGTCACAACCAATTTTATTTAGAGTAATTTTCCCTGGCTGCTGGTGACTGAAATGTTTCATAAAAAAATAAATAATTATACGAAATAAAAAGTTTTCACTCCTATTTCAGAAAGACAAGATTGAGGACACTAACAGTATGAAAATTGTTTTAGTAAGACTGTTCCACCTTCTCCTGTTATTGTACAGCTAATATAATTTAAAGAAAAATCAGAATCCAGTCATTGGCAGAATGTGCTAGATCATATTTGCTAGTATATTATAAAAAAAAATATGAATTCCTCTTGAGGAGCTTTTATTAATGGAAATTAGGTTGTGTTGTGTTGTACGTTGACTTGATAGGTATGGTTTGAAATGATTAATGAATTTCCTCACCACACTGAGCAAAGCAGATTTAGTTGCAATCACTGCATTAAACGAAAAGATATATAAATGTATATTCTTTATATTAACAAATGCTTTCTAACTTTCTAAAGGGATCATAACTAGAGATGGGACCCTTATCCGACACGGAACACCTTGGTTCCGAAAATGTTTCTGAAAATTACCAAGCATTCAAGAATTAGCAAAAATAGCCTTGAAGACTCAAAATTAGTTTCCGATTGTATTTTCGAGGATTATCGAACATTCAAGGCTATTTTCGAAAATAGCCTCGAACGTTCGATAATTATCAAAAATGGACTCCGAAGTCCCGAAAGTATGTTCCGTTTTTGGATCTTCTGGATTTTCCCGAGAACTTTCGTCCATCTCTAATCATAACCCTGGAGGACCAGTTATGACATCATTATATTTCATCATCTTCAACTCTAGACTTCCACAAGCAAGCATTTCATTTAAGATGGAATAAGGTCTCGCTCTGCAAATTGTAAAATTAAAAATATTATTTGCAATTCTATTAGTTTCAGGCTAATTAATATTCACAGGAAAAAAGGGAAATTTTAGATTTTGTCTAATGTCATAACAGTTAAAATATCGAAATGGGCACTAAATAAACTTGTGTTATTGGCTCCATATCACATAGTGAGTAGGATATAAAAGGGAAAGGTTACTTGTACAGCAGTGGTATAACAAAGGCCAGAATGAGTTTACACTAAGACATTTCAGAGTAGGTTAATAGCTGTGATAGACAAAACCAGAAAGACAGAACCCTCTGTTTGTAAGAATGGCCTTATATTGCATTCTGGTCTTGATGTTCCTTTGTAAGCCTAGAAAATGCTTTCACGGTCTCCATTTAACATCATTTTTAAAGGTGTATTATTAAGTTCCACCATAAATGAATGATGTTTAGTTATCCTATGGACACCTTCATTATTTTACAATGCTGTTATAAAAATTGTTGAGGTGTAAATAATAGTTGTATGTGTGATGAAAATAGATGATCAAAGTTGGGTTTGTTTTCGCTTGAAAAGAGGCATTTGTGAGGGGATATCCCTATACAAATATATGTTACAGGGAATTACAGCCAAACATCTTTAGACTTGAGGAAAAGCCATTTCAGCTTAAAGGGACACTATACTGAAAAAATATCTTTGCCTCATATTAATCTATAATTGTATGCATGTAAGTAGCACTTACTCTGATTTGCATGTGTTGCTGCATGCCTTTATTCCAGCACACATTCAGGCTCATTTACCCAGAGCCGCTATTACTCTGGGTAAATGCTCCTTCCACGATTCAATCCACTGTGGGATTTTAACAAAAACTATTTGCTGCAGTTAAAATCCTGAGCTAAATCTAGTGCAACATTATTTTACTACCCTAACATTGTACTTTCACATTATACAAAGTTGTTTCAGTGATTATAGGGACCCTTTAAGCTTTTGCCGGCATTAAATATTTGATGTATTAAGTTGTAAAGTAAGTTTCAGTTACTGCTGCTGAAAATATAGCTTTAGGGCTAAAGGGACAGTAAAATATAAGAACCAGGTTTATGGAAACAGAACAGGCTCTCTAATGGATTCGGCAGAGTTCAAAAGATGTTTGGAAACATTACTGGTAGTTATGGTGGCTCTCAGGTTCCTCCCACAGTTCGAATTCTTATACACTGCCTATCTGTAATCAAGGCAGGCCTATCAATTTGAACCAAGCTGAGCTGACTCCTTACAAATGGGAGGCCAGAACAGTAATATTAAAGATTTAGGGCCCTATTTAAAAAAGATCGGTATCGTTATCGTAAAATACCGATCGTTATCGTAAAATAACGACCAGGGTTTTACCGATAACGACCGTTATTTACCGATAACGACCGTTATTTACCAATACCGGTCATATTTACCGATAATGACCGGTATTTAACGATATCGGTAAATATCGGTCGTTATCGGTAAATAACGACTGGTATTTACCGATAATGACCGGTATTTAACGATATCGGTAAATAACGGTCGTTATCGGTAAAAACCCGGTCGTTATTTTACGATAACGATCGGTATTTTACGATAACGAAACCGATCTTTTATAAATAGGGCCCTTAGACTGTAGGTTTGCCAGGTCTTAGACCATAAAATATGGAGCTCATCTTAACCAATATTCATATCTTTATCATACTTTTTCTGTGCCTTGCAATTGAAATAAAATGATGGTAGGCAACTCTACTGCAAAGTTGGGGGAATAGAGCACAAAGGTCCATAAATGCTTTAATAGTGGTTAATGCAAGGGAATGTCCCTACCACTTTTGATGAGATATAAAACATATTCAGAGAGATTCAATAAAAGTTCTTATCGTTTAAAATTAACATTTGAAATCTAACATCTGATTGGTTGGGGCAAAATTAGCACCATTTTAAATGATAAGCAGGGTTATTCAATAAAAGTTCTTATCATTTAAAATGGTGCTAATTTTGCCCCAACCAATAAGATCTTATGTAACATTTGAAAGCTAACATCTGATTGGTTGGGCCAAAATTAGACGACCTTTTTAAACGATAAACGATAAGAACGTTTATTGAATCTCCCTGAAGAAATTTTATTGAATAACCCTGATTGTATTTTACTTAGTTAAATCTGTCTCAGGACATCAACAAACTGAATGTATAAAAACAGAAATGTTTCTATGTTGTACATAGAGAGGTTCAGGTTAGCTAGGTTAAACAACTTAGCTGAAGTGTTTTTATAGGATTTCAAGGGCATGTCCACCCCCCAAAAAAATCCTTACCTTACTGTGTACTAGAGGTGGCCGAACTTCATAAAGTTTTCGAACTTTTGAACTCCAGTAAAAGTCTGATGTGATTTACAGATAAACTAACAATGGTAACTTACTGTAAATGGCTGTGGCACCAGGGAAATGGTCTGGGGAACATGTCACTATCACCAAAACTTGTTAAACACAAGCAGGCAATTGTCGGGTTTTGTGCTAGCTACATTGAACGGTTACAGCCAATTCAAAGGTTACCTAATGATACTTTTGAGGGTTACCAAAAATAGAACCATAAATTCGAGGGTTACCAAAATCAAACGATACTTTCAATGGTTACTGAAAATTGATGGCTACATTTGAGGTTTAGCGAATGATACCTCCTAGGGTTAGCGAAAAAGATCCGTACATTTGAGTGTTATCAAAAACACAATACATTCTAGGGTTAGCGAACGGTCTGTAAATTCAATAATTATAGAATTTACGATAATTATCGAAAATGCAGCCATGAGTCCGGAAAAACAAACTAGTTCAAACCCTAACTAGTTCAAATAGTTCGAGTTTGTCCAAACTCATAGAGTTCGAATTCGATTTTGTGTACATCTCTACCGTTTACATACCCCTAAAAATTTCAATTGAATTTGTACACTAAAATTACAGTTTGGTGTAGTGAAGTTCTATTACATTTCTGGGAAACTCAATTGCAATAACCTGGGAATGTGGATTCTCACCCAGCCGGGGCTGAAATGGGATAAAAAGTCCACAAAAAGGCCACGTCAATCTTTAATTTTACATCATTTTAAGTTAAACTACTGAATTCTTTCCCTAAACAGCCTTATCATTTCATAAAGTGCATTCCATGATAATTACATTTTTAATTTACAATGATAAATAATAAAAAGGGTTTGTGTAGTTGAAAGGAAAATGTGTCACAATCCATATAATATAGACGAACATACAATATTGATATAAATTATATAATCTGTTCAATGATTTAGAAGTTGGGATTCAGAGCAAAATTTCTGAGTTTGCTGATGACACTAAACTATGCAGAGCTTTGGAAACTTCAAACGATGGGCAATTGATGCAGGCAGACCTGGATAGATTATCAAAATGGGCAGCACAGTGGCAGATGAGATATAACATTTTGATGTTAAAATTGTTCCCATTAGAGGAGCTACTTGATTCTTTAATCACTTCCAACAGTTATATGACTATTTCTATATGGCTGCTTTGTATATAGTGATATCTACATTGACAGATTAATTCTCTTATTGATAAAATTCCATCTTCTTTAAAGGACAACTCCACCCTCATAATAACATCTTTTAGAATTAATGGCCTCTTTATGTTGATATATCATAGTCTGTCCTATGAATTCATTACTGTATGCCTACTATGGTTCTGGAGGCCTCATGGAAATTGAGCAATTTAGTGACCTGTACTGAGCCTGAGCATGCTTAGAAGATGCAGACAGGGGATTAACATTGGCTGTGATGTCAACTGTCAAATCCATAACTGACAGTTACTAACTGGAAGAACCAGGAAGCAGAAACAGGGGAAACAGGACATTGTGCAGGATTTCAGTTTTTTCAGGTATTTCAGATTTTAAACTATTACAGTTTTGGGGTTTGGGGGGTGATTTACCTGTATGTAAGTGTTCATTTGAGGGTTGGACTTGCCCTTTAAATTCTTTATAAACATTGCATAATGGGTTTTTGCTATCAGCTTAGTTTACTTTGTTGAATTGAATTTATTTTTCTTACAATTGGACCCCATCATAGAGTAAACCAGCATCGTATGTTTGCGCAAACAATTTGTTAAGGTATTAACTGTAACTGACTACACGGTCACACTGCACCACAAACGGAATGGCCCCCGATTGTGTGAGCAATTCCATTTAGCTGCGACTGCGCTTGCGCAGCTTTTTGGGATATTGAATTACATGTAATTGCGCATAAAAATGCATATCGCTTGTGATACCATATCGCAAATGGATGCGCAATCGTAACATTATGGTGCATTGCTGTGATTTTCATAGAGTTGGAAAATTGCATGTACAATTGTGTGCGCAAATGCGAGCCCAAATGCCCGAAGATCGAGCTAGCGTGGTCAAGCCCTTATAGAGTTTTTTTTTATTGTTTTGTTGATTAATACATTGATGCAGAATATTTAGGGCTCCCAGAAGCCTTTGTAAATAATCCCTTTTGTACATTGCAGCATCTTCTCAATTAGGTCAAATTAGGTCACCGTGGGAGTTTTGGGGTGTTTAGCTTAAACTGCAATGGAAACGGAGACCAATTAGCAGAGAGCTACATCTGTCAGAAGGAAAGTTGCAGATGAAATGAATCTAAAAAGGTCAGAACTTGGATATAGAGTAAAGTGGAGCCAAAAGTGACAAGGTTTGGGAGTGATTGATTATAAGGTATAAAACAGAGTAATGTTTAAACTGTTGCCCTGACAACTTAGTGGTATTGATATGGCTGCCTTCATAAAAATGTCAGTGGTTATAGGCTGACAGATGTACTGATCTATATACTGATTGGTAATCTGCCAGATGAAATGGTAAAGACTGATATTGCATCCCAACTGAGTGTGCAACCTACTGGCCAGCCATGATTTTCAGATGTCCGATGGTTCAGATCATTACCAGTCTACATCTAATCATGTGGCTGATCTGGCAAAAATTTGGGGCCAGGTGATATTTTGAATCTTTTCTACTAACCCTAAAGCTGGTTTCACACTAATACTTTGTCCAGACCGACCAAAAAAAACGTCCAATCATTCATTCGTCTGCTTCGGACTAACAAAAAATTGGATGTCGGTCACGTCTGGCCGAAGAAACCATCCAATATTTTGGGCCAAATTATTGGATGGCGTGTACCCAGCTTTAGCGCAAGTCCATTGACAGAGGAGCATAAGATGTAGACCAGCCACTGTTGACAACAGCAATGAACGGCCTGTTTATTGAAAGACAGAATCAGATTTTATGATGTAAAGCAAATAAATTGATGTTTCTGTCAACAGGCAACAAAGAAACCATTGGTTCAGATTTGATTCAGCAGCAAGTGTGATGTCATTCGTTTTGTATGGAAAAGGAAAGATACCTTTTCCATTTCCATTGACTTGTGTTTTATTTTTGTGATAATATTTTATTTCTAAACAAAACTAAATAATTTTTTTTTTTACTTTCTCAGCAAGTAGAAATGTAGGTGGAATGCAATATTACAATATCAGTGTAAACCTAAGCTGCTTGATTGGGTTAGCCTGGGTTTTACACTCAGTTTAGTACAAAGTACAAAATTACAAAATTGTTGAATTTTGCAGAATGCACCCAATGCAATACACTTTTAGTTAACTTTTGCGCTACATAGTGCAAAATGTAACATGAGTTGCATTGAGATCTAATTCTTAAACACACTACACTGCTTACCTAACTGCGATCCCTCAATGTTCTAAATCTTGTAAACTGTTCTGTACATCGTAAACTCTTGGTAGGTAAGTGTATACAGCATCTAAAAAAATACCAGTAAAAAGCATTACCCTTAGGCTGTACATACAGTAGGCTCACATTATTTTTGGCTATGATGTTTGTATATCTAGATTCTGGCTATTTGAATGTCATATATACTAACAGGGAGATTCAATAAAAGTTCTTATCGTTTAAAATGGTGATAATTTTGCCCCAACCAATCAGAACTTATGTAACATTTCAAAGCTAACATCTGATTGGTTGGGGCAAAATTAGCACCTTTTTAAACGATAAGAACTTTTATTGAATCTCCCTGTAAATATACTAAAAAAAAATTACTTGCCCTCATCTTAAAGGGCATCTATACTGAAAAAAAAAATCCCATTAGTGGCAACTATTATACTTTCCAACTTTCACTGTACCATTTATTTGATCTGCCCGTTACTTTAGATATCCAATCATTATCATGAACGCTTCTGCTGTGTGCAGTTTTGCTGTAACTGGAATGGTGACATTTGGTATGTGAATTGCATGATAGAAAATTCTATCTCCCAATGCTCCCTCATAGTGATTACTGAGCATGGAGGGAGGAGTCAGTTAAGAGAGGGAGGAAGGAGAAAGCGCTGGAGTAAAATCAAGTACTGGATTGAAGGCATGCAGCAACACATACACCTCAGAGTAAGGGCTACTTTTTTTTTTTTATAATTGCATTTTAAGCTATAATTAAATTCATGTACACATCATTTACTCTGAGGTGTGTGTGTTGCTGCATTTCTTAAATGTTTTTCTCTGGCTGATTATAACCCCTCCCTATCTAAACTGACACCAGCCAGCATGAATTGCAGACAGCCTACAAGAAACAATACAAAATCGTCAGCTGATTTTACTGCCATTTTAACATTTTTGTTGCTTCCATTCTGTTTAAAAGATAAAGTATCTAAATGTACCTGTTTATTTTGTGTGGCTTAATGGACAAACGTGTTTTAGATACACATGAGGTTACAGGTTCAAACCCCCACACTTATTCATTTTTTTGTTTTCCTTCTTCCTTAATGCTTTAAAGGAAATACACTGCAAAGATTATTTTTGTTTTGTGAAAAAAAAGTAAAGGAATGTGTGGGCTAAAGGAATTTGTTTTTAAAACCAATTGTACACAGTAAAATATCTTCTGTGTTTGAGGCAGGATCTGCTGAAACATGATCAGTGCCTAATAGAGGCAGGTCTCTTTGTTGTCATTTGATTCGCTGTCATTTAGATTTTTAGCAGTAGGTCAAGGCAACATTTTATTGTGGTTTATAATTAATTACAGCTTAAATGCATTTTTTAAAAATGGGATTTTGGGTATAATTTTACATGTTTTGGGTTTTCTGGCAAAACTTTTTATTTTTCCTTTAATAAAGGGTGAATTTTCTTTACATTATTGTTTTCTGACATTTTTATGAAGAGAAAAACAGTTTCCCTTTCACATCCATTGGTTCAGCGCATATTAAACTTTGTGATATTGTCTTTAATGTTTACTAAGAAATGAAATGAACTACAAGCAGACACATAATAGAGAATGACTATTATAGACTGAAAGGAGGGGAGAAAGCTTTGTTTTGCTGTTTTGTTCCTTTTTTTTATTTCTGGAGCAGGTTTCCAAAGCAACCTGGCTTTTCAAAAATAGCCCTTTATTGTAAGGGAGATAATGGCCTGCGGTGTCATAAATGCAGGAATGGTTCTATGGATTTATGATAAGGATGTATGTAATGTACAGTGATTTCCTGCGATCAGAGATGCTGCTGGAACCCAAGGGAGACGATTAGGTGGGTGTTTATTCTTTTCATTTTAATTTAGTTTTCCTTTTGTGTTACATCCTAACTCTTCACCCCTCCCCTGTCTATTTTCTGTTCATCATTTTAACTTTTTCCACTTTTTCTCATCTTGATTAGAGATGGACTAGAACTCGAACTCGAGTTGGAGCTGAACTATTCAAGTTCAAAAGTTCGGTCTTATCGAACTATCCCGGACCCGGATTTTCGATAATTTCTGGACTTTCAATAATTATCGAATGTTCGAACATTCCAGGCATGCTAATATGAGAGTAAAATGTCTATTATACCAATACGCGAGTAAATATCGAATATACAAATCGGCGAGTAAAATTTCTATTATACTAATCCGCGAGTAAATACAAATTCTCGAATCCGCAAGTAAAATGTCTATTATACCAATATGCGAGTAAATGTTGAATATCGAATCCGTGAGTAAAATGTCTATTATACCAATACGCGAGTAAATATCGAATATACAAATCCGCGAGTAAAATTTCTATTATACTAATCCGCGAGTAAATATTGAATTATCGAATCAGCAAGTCGTTCATGGGATAATTATCGAATGTTCGAACGCGAGAGCTCGAAAGTAGCGCGCATGAGAGTAAAATCGAGTTTTTGAAGGTCCTGGATATTTGATCATGTTCCCGGACCATTTCCCAGGTCCCACAGCCATTTCCATTAAGTTACCATTGATATTTTAATTGTATTTCATTCGAACTTTACAAACTATTTGACTCCCATTTGACCTTGGCCAGTATAGTGATGCTTTAAATGCTTCTTCGTCTTCCAGTGGATGTTGTTATGGCAGGTTCATTGGTCAGTTTAAATAAAAAGCTGGATAAGTTTCTGCAAACAAGGAATGTTGCAAGTTACTGGTATTGATACATAAAGTAGAGATGTTTCAGAAAAATTTCCAATTGCTACTTGAGTAGCTTGGACTGGATGGACATATGTTTTAATTCAACCTCATATACTACTACTATATTCTCGTTAAAAGCTGGAGTCTGTGCAGCTCCATTCCATGTCGAATTAATGAATTAAATGAATCACTTGCATTTAATCCAATGGAGTATGCTGCATGCATTAAAAAAGTTGCAAATGTGTTTAAAGGAGTAAACATGTTTCACGGTCCCTAAGGAACTAAGGGCCATATTAATAAAATGTGCTATCACAATTTAGCGATAATGCGCATTATCAGTAATGTATGACCGTGCCTGTATATGTACAGCTGCGGTCGTACATTTACGCTTAATGTTAGTTAATTAATGAACGTTCAGTAGTAGAACTACCGCAATGGTTTTCTATGGGGATCGTAAATCTACAATCGCATTATCGTAGATATATGATCACTGAAAAGTGATAAGTCATTAAATACAATGTAATGTGTTAAGTGCAGCATTTCTAGCCTTCAAGCCTAAAAGGTTATTTTTCTACTGTTGTTCTCCTTTAAAGGGTAACCATGGTCTTCCAAACTAGTAATAATTATATAAAAACCCTTCCATCGTACATTCACAATAAAACCAAAATCACATCTCTAGATAAAATCTGAGAAAACTTATTGCTGAAAAGGTTCAGCACTATTACTTCCTGCTTGAACACTTCCTGTTTTAATCCATCCATGTGACCAGCTTGAAGTCATGTGACCAGCCTGTCTGCATTAATACCTTTCTCAACTGTCAATTTTTCCCCCAGGTACTTCCTGATTTCCCCAGCATTAAGTCTTTACTGAACATGCTTCTCCCCCGAGGCAGAGGGGTGGGGCAGAGGTCAGGTGATGTCACTCAACCTACTGGAAGCAGGAAGTTTGAACATTCACCTTGATATCATTTCTCACAGGGTGAAGCCAGAGATGTGATTGTCGGCTCATTATAAAGGAAATACTGCAGGCTTTCATTTAACCCTAACTTGATTGGAGACCACAGTTGCCCTTTAAAAGCCAAATACACAAACCCAGGCCCTTCCTTTTATGACTCTTGGCTCTTTCAAGTTGTTTGTTCTATAGACTCACCTCTTCAAGGAAAGCTCAAATCAGAAGATTCAGCTCAGTGCCAGGTTTGTTTTATCCTGTATGTCACCTCTTATTGCTTATGGTGGTGAATACATTTGCTCTTCCTTCTGTTACTTTTAGATTTGTATTATTATTTTCTATATTTTTTCCTCTAGGTTGACATGAAAGTTGAAAATTTTGCTTTTCTTCACCCTTCTTTTGATATTATTCTTTGATTATTATTATTTTATTTTTAAATGCAATTTCTTGGCAGTTTTCACTTTCACGTTGATAAAACCAAGGTTCTTCAGCATTGGCGTATATTCTCCAAGAGCTGGTGACATCTGCCATCCACAAGAAAAGACATTTTCTAAATTTAATCTTCCCCAAGATCTGCTATAGTTCCATTGTGTATATTCTATTGTATAGTTCCTTGACCGTGACCTCATATCATTCACAACAGTTCTGTGATCTACTACATCTCATTGTTCCCTCTCTCTAAACCAACTGACCCTTTACTCCACAGGAAACTGCACTAGATGTGCTTTTTGTTGAGTTTTCTCAGATCTGTACAAAAAAGAAAAAAATGTCTTGTGCAGATATGAATGATCAAAATTAAATTTAGGCTGGCAAAAAATATATTAACCACAAGTGTAGGCATACACAGTTGATAATTTGGCTGATTGAATGCCACAAATTATATTTTGGTCTACTGGGCAAAAGTATTGTCCATTATTGTCCAATTCTACAGACTGATTTGATGGTCGGTCCACACAATCGGCAGCCAATTGACTAGTTTATAGATCTGTGTTCTGAAGATCACAAATAATGGGCTTTGTCAAACCGTGATGTCTTTTTTTATTATTATTATTTTTACATCATGAAGACAACAGCTGATTGATATAAAATACAAAAGAGCCGTAAATATCCTATAAATTGTATCAACAGTGCATAGCTATGTCATCAGTTATATAATCAGTGTTTGGCTATGTCATCAATTATCATTGGTGCTTAGCTATGTCCCCCAAGGACTCATTGAAATGTGTGTATTATTGAAGGCACTGTATCCCCTACTTTAAATAGTGTATGGATGAATAGAATCACCTTAGAATTGTTTGACTACCAGTCTGGATATAAGTAATGGATCTCCAAGGTAACTTCTAATATATCTTTATAAATGACAATAGGGTGTGGGGTGAATTTTGCACTACATATGAACTACTCTGCAAGCGCGTATGAAATGCAATTGAATATTTAGTGAGCACTATTGCGTGGCGATGAATTTTCATTATTCACATATATTGGTATCTTGGGGGAAAACTTTAACTGCACAATCTGCATACAATTTACTGTATATACAGAAAAACAAACACAAAAAAAACTTTAATAATCTACTTTACAGCGTGATGCACAGAAAAAAAAACACATGTACACAGATGCACAGCTGACATATTTATCTGTATTCCATGTAGGAAGAACTAAGAAGATTCTAGCACATCCTAAACAAAATACGTACCTTTTATGCACCTTTTTGAAATGTAATTTATATATAAATTCTTATTGCAAAGAGCAGCAGCCAGGCATGATAGATTTATTAAGCATATTTATTCATGGGGGGGATGGCTTGAAAAAAATTTTTTCTGAAAGTTTGGCGTTATTTTGTCTATTGACCCAGCTGTTCCATTTGAAATCCGCAGCTCCCGAACATAAAGCCCAGTTTGCACTGTGTGTTTACAGATAGCAGTAAATCAGAACGTTCCTTGCTGCCTCTGAGATTGGCAGATTTTAACACATATCTAGTCCGAACAGAAATGACGCCTCTTGCATGGCAAGCAGCAAACTAACCTTAAAATAAAATTCCCTTTAGAGTCTATTTACACTTCAAAGTAATACCATTCAATTTATGGAAAGGTTATTTTCTGTTCGTTTGCATTTTCTGCAAATGTTCTGATTTTTCAGAACACATACATCTCCATATAATAACAAAATGATGCTCATGGATAATAGAAAAGGAATCAATAGCCATGGGTCCTCTCTGTCTCTGAAAGATTCCGTATGTAATTATCGATCTAATTATTGCAATATAGAAAGGCTGTGCCGTAATTATGTAGAACACATAAACAAAAGCAGAAATAAAACACATACGGGAGATCCTTACCCTAGCATAAGTACCTCCAACTTTCAGGGCAATAGGAACCAAAGCCTATTAAGAGCACTGTGGCTTGGTGGCACCTCTTGGTAAATGCCCCTGATAAAGTCTTAATGAAAAGGGTTTGTATTAATGCATGTGTACAAAGAACAGTTAATCAATGCACATTCCTGGGCCCAATACAATATCATATTTTCTGCACACCATACAATTATCATACCTCAGTTCCAAAATCGGAACATTTCATCCAAAACCAAGCGGATCGTTCGGATTTCAGGATGTATGTTTGAGGGTTATCAAAAGTACAGGGTCACATTCAGTAACCCTCGAAAATATAATCGAAAGTGGTCTCCAATCGTACTTACAAGGGTTTTCGAACGTTCAAGGTAATTTTCGAGGGTTACCGAAATGAACCTTGTACATTTGGTAACCCTCAAAAATATCTTCTGATCTCTTGAAAATACGTTCTGTTTTCAGTTACGGACATCTCAAATTAGTATTGTAATTTAGCCTAAGGAGTGCTTCCACTGCCCTTCTAATTGTATGCATTACTGCATGGGGAAGTTGACATAAGAGATGACATATAGAGATGAACCAAACTGGTTACGTTCTGCCGGCTGTTTAGTGGAATCCCGAAACATTCAGTAAAACCACTGGTGGAATGAAACTCACTGGTTTTGACAATTTCTATATATCACCACTTTCTAATTAGAATGTCGAAATTTCACAGAACCCCAATCAATCCCCATTTTCAGGGAGAATTTTTAACATTTTGACTCTGAATTTCGACACAAGTTTAACATTTTTCAATTCAAATTTACACCGAGGTTTGCCAGTGATTTTTACATTTTTGACACCAAACGCTCCTCTCTTCAAATTGTGTTTCACTTGCTGCGCCAGCCACCAGGGGGTCCTCTCCCACAATGCTCACAAAATGGCTACCTGAAATCAATGGCGTTTTTCAAATTTATACACTGATTTTTGGCAACAATTTAAAAAATGTTGGCACCAAGTTTCAGTTCCACCCTTTGAAATTGTGATTTGCTAGCGGTGGCCACTGAGGGACCTCTCAGACAATGCTCACAAAGCAGTTTCTGTGTGAAAGAAGCCAAAGTGTTACTTGAAATTCCATAAGTTTGGCCTCATCAGCGAAACCCTTTTGGTTTGGTTCAAAACCGTGACTCATCACTAGTGAAAGGTGAGCAAATCTATGTGATTCAATCCCTACTACAGTGTAGCCCAAATCAAAGAGACATTTGGAACTGTAACTAGCCAGGGCTAGTTCAATATGAACTGTATTAAGTACGAATATTATCTCATTATCTTCCACTTTTGGTGGTGCATTTAAAAAATGTTGGTATCACAAATTGGCAATACTGATTGTTTCCCTAAATATACGTTCGTTTGCTGCCATGCGGTAGCAAAATACCGCATTGGTATCATATGGGAAATTGAAAATCTTCAATCCCAATTGTAGATTTACAGCCGTGGTTGTAAATGTACGATGTTGCCCATGATAAAGGTGCGGTATCATAAAACAGTGAAACTGCGTCTTTTTTAATATGGGTTTATCAAGTCTGGAAAAACTGAAGGTCCAGGATAAAGGTTTGTACACAAGTTCAATTCCACCCATGATGCCAGACGAAAGATCAGACGATTGACAAATAACTTCCACCCATATGTGACTATGTGCCTTCAATCAGAAGCTCATTCATTAATCAGACACTCATTCATCAATCGGACGCTTATACATCAATCAGACGCTCATTCATCAATTGGACGCTCATTCATCAATCGGACGCTCATTCATCAATCGGACGCTTATACATCAATCAGACGCTCATTCATCAATTGGACGTTCTTTCATCAATTGGACGTTCATTCATCAATTGGACGTTCAATTATCAATTGGATGCTCATTCATCAATCGGACGCTCATTCATCAATTGGATGCTCATTCATCAATTGGACGCTCATTCATCAATTGGATGCTCATTCATCAATTGGACGCTCATTCATCAATTGGACGCTTATTCATTAATTGGACGTTCTTTCATCAATTGGACGTTCATTCATCAATTGGACGTTCAATTATCAATTGGATGCTCATTCATCAATCGGACGCTCATTCATCAATTGGATGCTCATTCATCAATTGGACGCTCATTCATCAATTGGACGCTTATTCATTAATTGGACGTTCTTTCATCAATTGGATGCTCATTCATCAATTGGACGCTCATTCATCAATTGGACGCTCATTCATCAATCAGATGCTTATACATCAATCAGACGCTCATTCATCAATCGGACTCTAATTCATCAATCTGACATTCTTTCATCAATCGGACATTCCTTCATTAATTGGATGCTCATTCATCAATCGGACGCTCATTCATCAATTAGCCGTTCATTCATCAATCAGATTTTCATTCATAAATCGGACACTCATTCATCAATCAGATGTTCATTCATCAATCGGACGCTCATTCATTAATCGGACGCTCATACATCATTTGGACGCTCATTCATCAATCGGACGTTCATTCATCAATCAGACACTCATTCATCAATCAGACGTTCATTCATCAATCAGACATTCATTCATCAATCGGACGCTCATTCTACCTTAAAACCTGTAAAATTATAATACATAAAAAAAACCAATAATTAAAATGCATGTTCACCCATTTTACATTTTTTTTATATGTTGTAGGGCTAGTTCCCCCAGCCCTAACCGCTATATTATATTTGTAAGAAAGTCCCCCATTCATTACTTACCTTCCCTCTCTCCTCCGCCGCAATGCCCGGCCTTCTGCTTGCACAGAACTGCAAGCAGGGGGCCAGAATGACAGCCACGTCTGTGATTGGCTGACAGGCAGCCAATCACAGACGCGGCTGCTGGCAGTTCAGAATGCCGGAGGAGAGAGGGAAGGTAAGTAAAGATCGTGGGGACTTTCTTATAAATATTTTATTGCGGTTGGGGCTGGGGGAACTATCCCTAATATATGTACAAGGGGATTTACACTAGGGGAAGGGAGAGGAAAGAGGGTGAGAGAGGGAGGGAGATGGAGGGGGGGAGGGAGTAAAGGGCTGCTCTGAGCAAGCCAAAAACCTCTGAGAGGACAGCTCAGAGGCGGAAACAATTTCACTGGTGGTCAGGCTCCTGGGGGACATTACAAAAAGAACCATATGGAGCTGGGATGTAAGGTAAGGATTTTTATACACTACAGAATGGGGCCAGTAGTGCGTTAAATTTTAGTTTTGGGGGTGGACATGCCCTTTAACGTGTTATGAAAAAAAAGTTATTTTTTTTACAGTTATTTTCAGCAAAGGGGCAACTAATAAAGTAAGGGTCGGGAATGGATCCAAGTCTTTCGGTATCGTCAGTAAGGTTTAATATGGCGAGTGATGCTTCTCCTTTAAAAACAACGATAAACTGTTTCCTTCTCCAAGTTGTTTCCTTCTGGTCTAAGGTCAGAAAACAAAGTAAATTTGCTTCCTTTGGAAAACTGCCTCCAGTTTCAGTGGCTGCATGTCCTTGATAAGATATAAAGACATAAACCACAAACTGCTCCGTTATAGCACCGCACTTGGTTCTACATGAATATCAAATGCTCATTATCATTTAGAATTGTCTTCGGAAATAGAATCTCTTCCCATCTCTTCACATGAAAATACATATCATTTTCATATCATTTAATCTGTGGGAAATGTTCCAAGCCGTTGGTGATTGACAGGCATCATTTATCATGCTCAAAATTCTGTATTAGGTATAGTTTTACTGAACCGGTGTTCATTCCCATATTACTGCAGGGTGCCTACGCCAAATGCATAATGATTTGCTCAAACCGGAGAAAGTGTTAATGCAGTAAACAGGACACAGAGCCACGTTTAAAATACAGACTGAAAGGTAATTTGCTGTCGCTAACAGAGGAAAGTAAGCGAGCAGGGTATTTAGACAGCTGGAAAAAGAAACGCATTGTTGAGGATCTATAGGATGAGACATTTACTGCTTTGTGATGGTTTTATCATTTTTATGGTGACTGCACGTTATCTTAACAGGTTAACTAGATTTCTAGCTGGTGTTTGACCAATTTTTTGATCTGTAGCCCCGTTCGTCTGACTGACTGATTCACTGGTGTGGGGTGGCCGACCGCGGTCGGCATCGATTAATCGTTCAGGCGAACGAACGATCGGACGCATCGGAAAATTTCGATTGATCGGCAAATTCGTCCACGGCCGACAGAAATTTGTCCTGGCCGAGTGCTCGGTCGGGACAAATAGTCCGGCCATGTGTACCCAGCCTAAGAGATCCGAAAACTTGTATTGAAAAATCAGAAATTAGCCTCCTCTCCCCATTCCATGCTGAGAAAGAGAACTTGCTCACCCCCCTCCTCAATTCTCCTCTTCACATTTCATGCACAGAAGTCAAAACAGGCAGCAGCCCCCGCCATCTTCCTGTTCCCTCCCCGGCTCCATCTTCCTGTTCCCTCCCCCACTTTCAGGAAGAGTTACAGGCTGGTATTAATTAAGTATGCATCTCGCTCTCGACCCTTACTGAACAGCATGGTGGGGCTGCTTGTGCTGCTGCCTGAGAGATAGACCGTCCTTGCACAGTGAGTAAACATGCATATGTACAAGTGGAAACCACTTCCTTGTTCTAATTGGCGTGCTACTATGTAGTAGCACACCGATTATAAAAATATTACCGTATATACTTGAGTATAAACCAAGTTTTTTTAACTTTAAAATGAACATTAAAATCTCCCCTAGGTTTATACTCGGGTCTCGGCAGTTCTTACCAGCTTAGACGTGTGTTGAGGAAGACCAGAGCAGTGGCAGAGGCACTTTATATATTACACTGTAGGTAGCGTATTAACCCTTATATAATAGTCACTCAGCTATGTCACAGATCATGTGATATCTGCCAAAATAAAATCGGTAGGTAGCGTATTAACCCTTATATAATAGAGTACGTCCTCTCGGCCCTCACATGACCCATACGGCCTCTCGGCCCTCACGTGACTCGGACTCCTGTGCATGGCCTTTCAGACCTCACTTGGCAGAGCTAATAAGGAGCACATCTGCTGATTGTCCTCTCAGCCCTCACCTGTACTATCCTGGCAGAGCTGGTAGGGAGTGTATTGAACCATGTAATTTTATTATATGGTGTCTATGGGGATTTAGAGGTGGGCTGGAGTGGTTTTGTAGTTGTTGATGGCATATTAACCCTGTGTAGTGTGGAAGGGGTTGGGGCTGGATAATGACATTTTATGTACTAATTCCAGGTTTGCATTAGAGTGTAATATTTTCTACCCTCGGTTTATATTCGAGTCAATTAAAAAAAAATAGGTACCTCGTTTTATACTCGGTTGGTTTATACTCAAGTATATACGGTATTGACAGTTGGGGCACATAGGGTTCAATGGGAGGGGTGGGTTATAATATTATAATACTGAGTCTTGAGTTTACTGGTTAACAATTACAGTATTTGAAACATTATAATAATATAATCCCTGGTTGGTTTCTTAACACACGGTAAATCAGGGTAAATGAAAGAGCCAACTAATATTAGGCCTTGGGTTCATGGCAAATGCGGTGCAAACAGGTACGCCAGCATATGTAAGGCACTGTAAAATAACGGTAAGGTGTGGGTGGTTCCCCGCATAACAAGAACCTGGATTGTAAAAGATTTGGTCCGTCATACTCTGTTTCTGAGGAGCTCAATAGAAACCCAAACAGTGAAATGAAAATAATCAGTAAATAAAAGCCCCATAACTGCTCTCGCCTAGTTACATTAGTCATGCACTTAATTATTTATCTTATATTTACTAGACTCTGTGATACATTAAGAAGAAAGAGCAGAATCTCTATAAAATACTAAACCCTTTTCAGACTAACGCAAATGGCATATGAGTAATCCCATTCTATTGCTTTACTGAGATTGACTCTGAACCATCTGTTGTGCCGTGTGTTATTCAGATAGCTGTATACCGATAATAGTGTGAAATTAGATTCATGGTAGATGAGTTTCATTAATGCACCACAATATTTGGGATTCACGTATTGATCTGTGAGCACATGCTGCTCACAGAAAATCTGTCCTAGAACGCATAAAGGTTTAGTCTTTCACATTCCAGCATCCAATTCCCAAATACTGAACCCGCATGTGTAAATCCTTAGTGACTTCTAATATCCTTGTATTTTCTGGTGTGTGTGGGGAGTGCACTAATCAGTATATAATACATAAGGCTCTGGCCACTCAATGTCACTCAATGATGTCACTGAGTGACTTCCTGTATTCCACTGCCCCTCCCCATTTCTCTCTCTCTGTCTGTATTAGTAATGTAGATAACAAGCCCGTTTTTGTACACTGATGACTGAATGCCTGACTGACTGACTGGCTGACTGACTGACTGACTGAGACTGACTGAAACTGACTGAGACTGACTGACTGACTGAGTTATTGTGCTGATAAGGAGGAGCGAGCGGCCGAGTCAATTATGAATCACAGGAATGTGCTCGCTCCTACTTATCAGCACAGTATTTCAGTCAGTCAGTCAGTCAGTGTAACGAACCAGAACGGGTGATTTATTGACAATGTGTATTGTATTTTAGTTTGAGATAGAAATGGCAGTTAATTATTTGTATTTACAAAAATGGACTTGTTATCTACATTACTAATACAGGGAGGGGGGAGACAGCGAGGGAGACAGACAGGGAGTTCTTGTGCTAGATTTTTCTTTTTTTAACCTTATGTATTATATGGAATTATACGCTACCTACAGTGTAATATAAGGAGATTACTTCACCTCGGAGTTTCCTGATCTCTATAAAAACACTAGGCCTACGGCCTAATCCCACTAAACAGGGATCCCACTAAACAGGGATTCCTATATAAATGACTAATACAGGAAGGGGGAGAGACAGTGGTAGTGGGCAGGCTATTTTTTTTGCTGGCCATATGTATTATAAGAAATAATACACTACCTGCGGCCTCGTGCTTCTATATGGTCATGGAACTACTCGGTGGCATAATATCCTTATATTACACTGTAGGTAGCGTATTAACCCTTATATAATAGTCACTCAGGTATGTCACAGATCATGTGATATCTGCCAAAATAAAATCGGTAGAAAACGTCCCAACAGATTAATAAAATCAAATGCAGCAGAATTACACTAATACTGCAGATCCACTGCTGCTCACAAGGACATAAAAGGGTGCCAGTATGCAACAAAGACAAAAATAAAGAGAAATACTTGTTAGGATGTACATTGATATGTGCACTTTTATACAGATACAGCAATCAGCTCGATACATTGCATTACAAGGGCAAAAGTGCATCTCTCCATACATTGCCACAGTGCTTGTCTTCTAATGCAGAATTGTTAATAAAGATTAGTCTGCTTGAAGAGATAGAGAAGTGTGTGTGTGTGCAGTTTTTCTCTGTTTTAGTTAATATTAAATACTGGTTTTCCTATCTCTTAGTGCTTGGCCACACTAGCGCATTTTTCGCCCGTTTGCGCTCGCGATTGCGCCCATGATTTTCGCTAAAATGGAGATTGTGGGAACGCGAAATTCCCTGCGATTTCCGATGCCATTGCGCGCAAACACAAAATGCACAAGAATAGCGCGCACAATCGCGTGTGATAACGCTCGTACGCGGAAATCCTGCGCATTGCAGTGTGGCCTCAGCCTTAGTCAATGAAAACAATATTTTTTTTATGTATAAAACAATACGGTTTTATTACTGTTTAATGTTAGCCTGTGAGAAGTCATTTTGAAAGTTCTATGACCTGTAGCATAGTAAAGGGTCTACATATTAAACAATATACAGGGAGATTCAATAAAAGTTCTTATCGTTAAAAATGGTGCTAATTTTGTCCCAGCCAATCAGATCTTATATAACATTTAAAAGCTAACATCTGATTGGTTGGGGCAAAATTAGCACCATTTTTAACGATAAGAACTTTCATTGAATAACCCTGATAGATTATAAAACAGGGAATAGATATCACTGCCCATAGGGTCCTATTGAAAAAAAAGTCTCATTGCTACAAAAAAAATTTCATTGTGTTGAAAGAAACTTAATTTAAAGGGGAATCCCCAATGGTAAAATACCATTGAAGAGCAGGAGGTAAAGGAGCTGTGTCTTACCTCCCGTTCTTCAATAAAACGTGCAGGAGCTGGGAACGAAGTTAGAGAACTTACCTGATCTCTTGCTCCTTCGTCACATCCTCTGACAGGTCCTGACAGACTTAGTACACAATGCCATGTCTGCCATGTACAATGCTGTTTCGACACCTTACCCTGGGCAGTTCGTACAAAACCTCTTAGCTACGATGCAATCTCACCTTGCATTCAGAAGATCCTTAACACCTGGCTGTGATATGCTAATTGTGATTTTCCAGGGTACAAAATTGCCACAGATTCTTGTACAAGTCATTCTGAATTGAGAAAGCCAGTCGGATGACTAGCGAAATGTCTTCAAGAACTAAACTTTAAGTCCAGTTGATCTAATTGAATAAAACAGATATACCATGACCTGGATGAACGAGAACCTTCCCAAGCATAGTACGCAATGAGTTTTCAGATTTACGGACCTCGGAAATAATTCAAAGATCGGAAAAATAAACTTACTTTTGAGGGTTCTGTTTGCATTTTTTAGGGTTACCCAATGTACGGGGATATATTTGGTGACCCTCGAATATGGCCTCGTACTTTCGATAACCCTCAAAAACTACTTTTGGGTTTCCAAAATCCTCTCAGTTTGGACGGGTCGGTCCCAGCTCCCATCTCTAGTCCCCAATATGCACAAGTACAGTGTAAAGAGTTTATCACCCATGAAATATTTCTCTGCCAAATGAACCTCAGTAAAGACTTTTCTTTGTTGTTTAGTTGGAGGAGACAGCAGCAAAACAGATGTAATTGATTTCAGTCTTTAGAGCCTTTATTAGACTTTAGCATTAGTATGAACTAATGTTCAGCTGTAGCCTACAGAGATGCTACTTGAAAAAAATGATTCCCACGTAACCAGCTAAAGTTATGAAACCTTACTCAAAATTCAATTATCGCACAATGTTTAATGCACGGGAAAAAACCTGTGATTCTTCCTGCACTAGAAATGTTAAATATGATAGTATTTCATGTTTAAGCCGAGAGCCAATTTTGATATTTTAATCGCTTGATTGTATTTAAACTGCATCACTGGGTTTTGAAATCAGGATGTATACTTGTTTTGTAATGCACACCTCATGTCAGAATTCCCAAGAGTTTTACTCCCACTGAATGCATTTGGAATTTTGTCACATCCTTTTAAAGGAGTTCATTTATAAGGTTCGGGCGGATATTCAATCTCATTTCAACTTTACTTGTATAGGCTTGTGAAGGTTCTCATTTATATAGGTCATGGTATATCTGTAATGTTCATTCATCCAGGTCATGGTCTATCTGTAATATTCATTCATCCAGGTCATGGTCTATCTGTAATATTCATTCATCCAGGTCATGGTATATCTGTAATGTTCATTCATCCAGGTCACGGTCTATCTGTAATATTCATTCATCCAGGTCATGGTATATCTGTAATGTTCATTCATCCAGGTCATGTCAGCTGTATATTCATTCATCCAGGTCATGGTATATCTGTAATGTTCATTCATCCAGGTCATGGTATATCTGTAATGTTCATTCATTCAGGTCATGTTATATCTGTAATATTCATTCATCCAGGTCATGGTATATCTGTAATAGTCATTCATCCAGGTCATGGTATATCTGTAATATTCATCCGTGCAGGTCATAATATATCTCTAATATTCATCCATCCAGGTCATGGTATATCTGTAATATTCATCCATCCAGGTCATGGTATATCTGAAATAGTCATTCATCCAGGTCATGGTATATCTGTAATATTCATTCATCCAGGTCATGTTATATCTGTAATATTCATTCATCCAGGTCATGGTATATCTGTAATATTCATTCACCCAGTTCATGGTATATCTGTAATATTCATTCATCCAGGTCATGGTACATCTGTAATATTCATTCATCCAGGTCATGGTATATCTGTGATATTCAGTTAGATCAACGGGACCTGAAGTTTAGTTCTTGAAGACATTTTGCTAGTTATCTGACTGGATCTCTCTATTCAGAATGACTTGTACATAAATCTGTTGTGGAGTGTGCCTCAGCATATATCGTAACAGCAAGGTGTTAGGGTCCTACAACTTTAAAAAAAAGATGACTTCTAGTTTATTACCATATCCCAATGCAACATTATAGGCTGCATTCATACCAATATGAAGTCAAATAGTATCCTCTGTCCAAAATATTTAAATCAATATGTTATTAAAGGGCATGTCCACCTATAAACTAAAGAACTGGTCATTTGTCAATAACCTGCCCCCAACCTCAACAGATATAATTTGCACACACGTTTTAGTTAATCCCCGCACTCCTTTCCTTCAGAGACTTACTGGGTGCTGTTCCTCAAATTCTGTCAACCACATACAGGGTTAAATATTCTTTAGCAATGATATAGTTTGAAGAACGCACTCCTGTAGACCTTGCACTTTCTTTATATGTTTATTAGTGACATGCGTGCACAACGTTTCGGAGTGTTGTCCCCCTTCCTCAGTGTGCACCTGAGGAAGGGGGACACACCCCGAAACGTTGTGCACGCATTCACTAATAACATATAAAGAAAGAGCAAGGTCTACAGGAGTGCGTTCTTCAAACTATATCATTGCTAAAGATATAATTTGCACTTTATTATCTTCAATTAATAACCAGATATTTAAGGATTATTATTGTCCCATATATGACAAAGGCTCCTCCCTTCATGCAGGCAATCAAGGTTGTGACAACTAACCAATGATTGACTGCTGTTTCACCTGCTGCATTCTCTGCACATGCTCAAGCTTATAAAAAGCTCATTGAGCAGAGGGAGGAGGCAGATAACTTTGCCAGAAAGGAATAGAACTTATCACTAAATATCTGGTTACAAATACATGTAATAAACTGGTAAAAATAGCAGTCGGGATTGCAGGCAGATAACTGACAAGTCACCAGTTTTTTGTTTGGGTGGACATGCCATTTATTAATTCAATAGATAAAGAAATGAATATGGTAAATATGTTATGTTTTCATTCAGTGTAACTTCCAATAATCAAATTACCTGGTTTCAACTTTGGACCAATGTTATTAAATTTGTTTTCCCCTTAAAACAGGCAGATGGGTTCCCTTCCTTCTGCACTTCTGTAAAATATAGGAGTGTACCCCCAATGTGTGGGAGGATTTAACATGGGATTTAATCTTAGATACATCTGTTTTGATCAATTACTCATCTTTTAATCAAGGTTCTCTAATGAATGTGCAGAGGCTCTAATCACCGTTATATTGTTCTAGATTCTGGGAATGAGATTTTTATGTCTGTCAAGGAGGAAAAGATGAGATGTTTGATATTTCAGGAGACATCCATGACCTGTGTGATTATTTCCAACTACTTTTTTTACCCCCATTTGTATTCCTCTGGGTTTTAGTATGTTTCATTATGTAGCAGTAGTACAGTATCTTCATGAAACAAACCTTTCTCAAGACATGTGAGTTAAAGGAAAAGTAACGTAGAACATCATAATTGACATTAATCCCTTTGCCTTATTATGTTGCTCCATTTAAAACAGGTCTTTTTTCTAAGAACCATTGTTTGGTCCTTTACGAGATCTCATCTCATTTTTGTTTTTCTTTCTTGTTGATTACAAGTGAACACAGGGTAGAAAATACATAGGGCGATATTTATAAAGAATTGTTGAAGAAAAAATTCTAATAATAGATAAAGTTCAGGGGATTTTTCCATGTAAACAGGACCGTATGTTACTTACAAATAATAAGAAATAGCTAACATTGATTTGTCCCCTCTCTGTCTTTTTTCCATTGTCCTTTGCTGCTAGTGATGTAAGCCGTATTCAAGTCAACGCAGCTGGTGCCATATAAAGATTTGTCTCAATGTGAGGTTTTACCAGAAACAAAGGATCATGGGAAAAATAAGAAGTAGCAGTCACAGACACATACTTCTTTGATTAACTGATGTAATTTCTAAGGTTAAAATCATTATTACAAAGGTGTGGTATCACAAAAATTAAAGGTGTGGTAGCACAGAATAGCTACACAGTGTCTTTATAAAAATTACCCAAGAAAAGTCTGTAGAAAAGGATAAAACAAGTTAGCAGAAAAAGTAAACTCATCACAAGAAAATTGAAGTGAGAAAAAGCCAACCCTCCTTGATAAATACAGGAACATTAAGGGAACACTTCACCCTAAAAAAAAACAGCAGGTAAAAAAAAAACTAACAAAAATACTGCTCTTACCCCTGTTCTTACTTAAAGGGCATCTATAGTGAAATTTACACATTGCTCCGATCCAGGCATAAAAAAAAGTTAGTGTATTCTGCCTTATTCCCACCTTCCTCTGTGGCTCTGTGTTTGCACACTGTATGATTCACTGCAGAGTTCTCCCCTCCCCACTCTGGTCATTCCCCCGTTCATATAGTCTGGCTGTGAACCAAGCCGCTCATGTGCATTAATCCTCCTACATGTCACTCTAACCTTTGTAGAAAAAATAAAAAACTCTATATGTAAGTCAGTAGAGACCAAGTGTCTCCATTGTTTTGGAGATACTCGTAAAATAAGGAGTGGGAGGGGGTGAGTTAGGATAGACCCAATTCCTGCCTTATCACTGCAGCCCGACCTCCCTTTGACTGGCAATAAAGTGGTAAAAAGCTTTAGAGGAGGAGGATCCAGTGCTGTTCTTCTGCTCCTTCACCTTCCATTTACTTCTGTTTTTAACCCAATATTTGCATTTTTAGTGACAGGAAGGAATAACATAGTAACATAGTAATTGAGGTTGAATAAAGGCATGCATCCCTCAAGTACAACCTTTTCACCAACCTTTTTAACCCTACCTAACGGTTGATCCAGAGGAAGGCAAAAAAATCCAGCTTAAAATAGGGGGAAATTCCTTCCTGGCTCCAAATGGCAATCGGAAAGTATCCCTGGATCAACCAGGACTGCAGTATATGTATTAATACCAGTAATGCCATTACCACATCTGCTGGAAGACAGTTCCCCAGTTTCAATGTTCTCACTGTAAAGAAACCTTTCCTAACCTGAAGGTGAAACTTCTTTTCTTCCAACCTTAAAGGATGTCCATGTGTCCTCTGATATGACCTATTAGTGAACAATGCACCAGAGAGTTTATTGTATGGGCCATTAATATATTTGTATAAGGTTATCATGTCCCCACGCAAATGCCACTTCTCTAATGTAAACAGCCATAACTTGTCAAATCTGCCTGCATAGTCAAGCCCCTTCATTCCCTTCATTATTTTAGTTTCCCTTCTCTGAACTACTTCCATTTCCAAGATGTCACTTTTATATAAGGGATTCCAAAACTGCACCGCATATTCCAATGAGGCCTTACCAGTGCCTTGTAAAGAGGGAGAATAATATCTTTCTCTCTTGAATCTATTCCCCTCTTTATACAAGACAATATCTTGCTAGCTCTAGCCGTTGCTGTCTGGCATTGTTTGCTAAAGCTAAGCCTGTTATCTACCAGAACCCCCAAATCTTTTTCCATTAGAGTTTCACTTAACACAGAGTTATTAATGGTGTAGGTGGCACAGGGATTATTAAATCCCAAATGCATCACCTTACATTTATCAACATTGAATCTCATCTGCCATTCTGCTGCCCATTTTGATAATCTATCTAGGTCTGCTTGCAGCACTTGCACATCATTGGAAGTTTCCAAAGCTCTGCATAGTTTAGTGTCATCAGCAAACACAGAGACCTTGCTCTCAATGCCCCCTACTGAGTCATTTATAAACAGATTAAACAGAAGCGGCCCCAGTACGGAACCCAGTACGGAACCCTGAGGCACTACGCTTAGAACTTTAGCCCACACAGATGTAGCCCCATTAACCACCACTCTCTGTTTGCGATCCAATAACCAATTCTCTATCCATGTACAAATGTTTTTTTCTTAAGGTTCGTATATACGTGAGATCTAGAAATTTTTACAATTTCTAGAAATCTCCCAAAATTTTCCAAAATATTTCTGTGGTCGGAAAAAAAGTCAGAAATCCGCAACGGCCGAGTCCCAGAGATGGATGAAACTTGTAAGTTTCATTCTGTCTTCAGATTTACGGATCTAGGGATTTAGCCAATCCCTAGATCCGTAATTTCGAGTTCATATTTTCAAGGGTTATCGAACGTTCTAAATTATTTTCGAGGGTTACCGAAAATCAACTCAAAAAATCGGTACCCTTGAAATGCGGTCCGAAGTTACGAAATCCAAACGATCCAACTGGTTTTGGACAGAACATTCAGATTTCGGAACCGAGAGGTTCATTGTGTCAGATCTGGATCACATCTCTACTCAGTACTACAGATTTTTGTTTGGTAAAGTTGTTTTTAGGTTAACATTTCCCTTTAAATTAATCTTAAGTGAGAAAGTGCTCATAGACTTTTATTTCTACTCCACAGCAAAATCTAAAACAAACAAGTTGGCTTATTAGATCTAATTAAACTTTTTTTCTGTTCAATTTCTTCCTCCCCCAGAACTTGTTTTAAACCTTTATTGTTTATTAAGCATCATGTCTCTGTGGAAAAAGATTACCGTATATTATATGCTGGCTAGTTTTTTTTTCCCTCAATTTTGTTTTAGCAGTGAAAACTCAATTTGCCAACGTACCCTTACCATAATTAAAAGGATATTTAATCAACATTTCTTTATGTCTGAAGGTATTTGCAAGTAGGTGTATTAATTTACATGCAGTGTTAATATTGATCTCCTTGTTCCTGCTTCTTGTTTTAGTCATGATTAGAGATGGGCGAAACTGGTAAGTTTCGTTTCATTTTTGGATTAAGGGATCTCGGGAAAAACCCAAAGATCCAAAAACGGAACGTACTTTTGAGGGTTACCGGAATTAACCTTGAACATTCGAGTTTCCAATCGTATTTTCGAGGGTTATCAAACGTTCAAAGTTAATTTCAAAATACAGTCCGAAGTCCCAAAATGGTTTCAGATGGAACGTTCGGATTTCGGAACCAAGACCTTCTGTGTCGGATATCTCATTTTACTCTCTTCCAACCGCTACTCAATTATTGGGTGGTTTTCCATTAAAGGGTATCCCCAATGTGGAAAATTAAGTTTGGGCCATTCAGTGTTAATGAATAATTGGTGGAAAAGGAGCTATGTCTTACTTCCCATTCTTCAATAAAACCTGTAGGAGCCAGTCTCGCGTTCCTCATCTGTTCTTATGTGCGGAGTCCCCAACTTTGTGCGTATGCACAGAAGTGCTGTACAGTAGGAACTTCGCCGGGACCTGTCAAAAGAACAGCAGAGGAGTGTTCCTGCAGGTTTTATATAAATAATAGAAAAGCCTGGTGCATGTGATATTGTTTACATTCTTTATTTCCATTGTAATGCTGTTTTAAAGCTAGCCCTTGTCTAAGCATAAAATGTAAAATCTCAGGGCTTAAAGAGGGAGGTGGGTGAGACCAGCGCTTTGAGTGAAACTTTGCTGGCTTCATGTGAGGTAAGTAGGGCAAACCTAGGGCTAAGGACCCAGGGTTTCTAAATACCCAATATTACTATTGAAGACAACCTAAAAAACAGAAGTAACTGACAGAATAAATACACAAAGTACAATTTATTGTTATTTTTCCATTTCTTGCTGTGATACTCAGCTTCTTTAATAATTTATTGATAAGGGATGTCATGTAAAAACTCTTAACATTCTTTGCCAATTTTTCTTTTACCGGCAGATCTAAAAACCTTCATGAGCGAAGGCTGCTCTACTTATTACATTTGTATGTGCTGTCAATATCTTCATCTTGATTTTTTTCCTTTTTATTCCACCATTGTCCAATACTGTACTGCACCTCATCAATAAATGATAATTACAGCCACCTGCTATCTGAACTTGGTTAGCCAGATCTCTGACACTGTCTGCTTTGTGTCATCCTTCCTTCTAAATCACCATACTCATCAGGGATCCCCCAACAGTCAGCTTGTTCAACTGCCTGTCTCTTAGTAATTCCATCTGTTCTGATCACAGACTTTCTCAATTATTAATTGTCATTTTTAAGCTCTTGCAGATTTTTTTTTTCCTGTAGACAAGGGGCCTAGCCCAGAATTTCACTGGGTGCCCAAAGGAATTTTGCATTGTCTTGAAGAAAGTTTTATCTTGACTTTGAACTTGCATTTCCTGGTAATTTAGATTGCATTAATAATAATTGGAAATAGCAAATGTAACTAACAGAACAAATGTGTCTTTTAACCATATACAGAGTAGAGATGTCCGAACTTCGCAAAATCCGGTCCGCTCGAGGATCCGCGAATTTTCGAAAAAATTAGAAAATTCGAAAATCCGCGAGCGGACCCGTTAAATTAAAAATACCCTTGAAATAACGAGATTTCTCGTATTTTCGAAAAATTTTCAAAATTACGAGTTTTCATGTATTTTCGAAAATATGCATTTTCGAAAATACAAGTAATCCTCCTAATTTCGAAAATTTTCGAAAATATGTATGTATGAAATTAAGAGAAATCCTTGTATTTTTGAAAATTTTCGAAAAAATGTGTTTTCCTGTATTTTTCGAAAATTTTTGAAAATACGCGAAAACTCGGAATAAGGGATAAGTCCGCGGCGGATCTGGGTTCGGATCCGCGAACCGGCCATCCCTAATACAGAGCAGTTTATAAAACAGCTGAAAACAGCTACACTGGGGGGCAGAGAGTAGGTGTATTTTTCCAGACTCTAGAGAATCCCAATTTAATGTTGAGTAACTGTTTTGTATGAGGCTTAACCCAGAGATGGATTAATATCATGTGGGGCCCTAGGCAGGGCCATAATTTAGGGCCCCTTTTTTATTAAATATATTGTATAGACTATAATAGTTACTGCTTTTGAAGCTGGGCCCCCAGAAGTTTCCTGGGCCCTAGGCAGTTGCCTTGGGTTGCCTTGTGGATAATCCTGCTCTGGCTTAACCTCCTATGAGATACAACTACAAAGTTGCAGATTTCTCATTGTAGCCAATACATTTCAAACATTCCGGCAGATTTATTCATATTTATAAGAACACATAAAAAAACCATAATTATTACACACATAAATATTAAATCCAATCAATTCCCGGGCACACTTTTATTCTCAACGTTGCGACGTCTCGCAGTATGTCTTCATTATGAAAACTTGATGAAGACGTCCTGCAAGACATCGAAACGTTGAGAATAAAATATGCTTGTGTAGGTTCTCATTCATCCAGGTCATGGTATATCTGTTATATTCAATTAGATCAACCGGACTTGAAGTTTAGTTCTTGAAGACGTTTCGCTAGTCATCCGACTGGATCTCTCAATTCAGAATGACTTGTACAAGAATCTGTGGCAATTATGTACCCTGGAAAATCCCAATTAGCATATCACAGACAAGTGTTAAGGGTGTGATTAGATAGTGGCTAAGAGGTGTTATAGGAACGCCCAGAGTAAGGTGTCAAAACAGCATTGTACATGCAGACAGTTGGTGTCGAACCCCCCCACCTCTATTTAGGCTTGGTTTCTTTATTTAAACATAAATGGCCTCCTTGACACCTTTCTTGAACCAGCCATGTTCCTTTGCCAATATGTTAACATTACAATCTTTAAAGGTATGTCCTTTATCCTTAAGATGCAGGTCCTGACCCGAGGAATTCTGTGCTGGGCCATACATTGATGCAGTTGCTGTTTGGTCTCCCCCACATACAAATCAGAGCATTCTTCACTGACCTGCACTGCGTATATAATGACGCTTATCTTGTGTTTCGAAAGACCCAATGCCGAAACACAAGATAAGCGAATTCAGACCCATTCAAGTCAATGGGGGAGTGATAGTTCGAAAAATCTGAGTGATTTACAGCTAAACTAACAATGGTAACTTACTGTAAATGGCTGTGGCACCTGGGAAATGGTCTGGGGAACATGTCACTATCTCCAAAACTTCCTAAAGTCAGACGGGCTACATTCGGCGATACATTTGAGGATTATCACGAATGATCCTTCCTGTTAGCAAATGGTCCTTCCTAAGCTTAGCGAATGAAGGGTTAGTGTAGTGGTTAAAGGCACCGCCTTTGACATGGGAGACCAGGGTTTGAATCCTGGCTAGGAGCAGCAATTTAATAACTATATTACTAGGGTATTATATGGTTATTATATTACTAGGTAATTATATTATAATACCCTAGTAATATAATAACCTAGTAATATAATAACCATATAATAACCATATAATACCCTATAATAATAATAACCATATAATAACCTAGTAATATATCTGTTGTATTTAATTAGATCAACTGGACTTAAGGTTTAGTTCTTTCAAGACCTAAACTTCAAGTCCAGTTGATCTTATTGAATACAACAGATATACCATGACCTGTATGAATGAGAACCTTCACAAGCAACCTAGTAATATAATAACCATATAATACCCTAGTAATATAATATTGTTATTATATTACTAGGTTATCATATGGTTATTATATTACTAGGTTATTATATGGTTATTATATTACTAGGTTATTATATGATTATTATATTACTAGGTTTTTATAATACAATAACCATAATAACCTAGTAATATAATAACCATATAATAACCTAGTAATATAATAGTGTCATTATATTACTAGGTTATCATATGGTTATTATATTACTAGGGTATTATAATATACTAACCATAATAATCTAGTAATATAATAACCATATGATAATCTAGTAATATAACAATATTATATTACTAGGGTATTATATGGTTATAATATTACTAGGTTATTATATGGTTATTATATTACTAGGGTATTATAATAATCCAAAATCTGTAAAGCTGCCCCCAGCCAGGATTCGTACCCTAGTCTCCCATGTCAAAGGTAGTGCCTTTAACCACTACACTATCCAGCCACTACATTATATGGATAATATATTAACCACTACACTATCCAGCCACTACATTATATTACTAGGTTATCATATGGTTATGATATGGTTATTATATTACTATATAATCTAGTAATATATTGTCCATGTAATGTACTGGCTGGATAGTGTAGTAGTTAGAGGCACCACCTTTGACACGGGAGGACAGGGTTTGAATCCTGGCTGGGGGCTGCTGAACAAATTTTGGATTATTATAACACCCTAGTACGGTAATGTAATAAACATATAATAACCTAGTAATATAATAACCATATAATACCCTAATAATATAATATTATTATATTACTAAATCATATGGTTATTATATGGTTATTATATTACTAGTTTATTATATTACTAGGGTATTATAATGATCCAAAATTTGTATAGCTGCCCCCAGCCAGGATTCGAACCCTAGTCTCCCATGTCATAGGTGGTGCCTTTAACGACTACACTAGCTAGCCACTACATAATATGGGTAATATATTACTAGGTTATTATATGGTTATTATATTACTATATAACCTAGTAGTATATCCTCCATATAATGTAGTGGCTGGAAAGTGTAGTGGTTAATAGAGATGTCCGAACTTCACAAAATCCGGTCCGCTCGAGGATCCGCGAATTTTCGAAAAAAATCGAAAATTCGAAAATCCGCGAGCGGACCCGTTAAAATTAAAAATACCCTTGAAATAACGAGATTTTCCGTATTTTCAAAAATTTGGGAAATTACGAGTTTTCATGTAATTTTCGAAAATATGTATGTATGGAATTAAGAGAAATCCTTGTATTTTCGAAAATTTTCGAAAATACATGTTTTACTGTATTTTCAAAAATTTTCGAAAATACGAAAAATCCGCGAATCGGAAGTTCGGAAGGTGGAAAATCCGGAAAAATCCGCCGTTCGCGAACGGATAAATCCGCGGCGGATTCAGATCCGCGAACCGGCCATCCCTAGTGGTTAAAGGCACCACCTTTGATATGGGAGAACAGGGTTTGAATCCTGGCTGTGGGCAGCTATACACATTTTGGATTAATATAATAACCCTATATTAACCTAGTAATATTATAACCATATAATACCCTAGCAATATATTATATTACTTGGTTATCATATGGTTATTATATTACTAGGTTATTATATGGTTATTATATGGTTATTATATTACTAGGTTATTATGGTTATTATATTATAATACCCTAGTAATATAATAACCTAGTAATATAATTACCATAATAAGCTAGTAATATAATAACCATATAATAACCTAGTAATATAATAACAATTATATTACTAGGTTATTATAACAATCCAAACATTTGTATAGCTGCTCCTTGCCGGGATTCGAACCCTGGTCTCCCATGTCAAAGGCGGTGCCTTTAAACACTACACTACACTACATTCTAGGCTTAGTGAATGGCCCATAAATTCGCTAATTATCGTAAATTCGATAATTAACAAATTTACGATCGAAAGTCCGGAAAAATCTAAAGTCCGAGAAATCTGGGTCCGGGAACTATGGCTCGAGTTCTAGTCCATCCCTAGTTATCACTATGAGCAACACTAGAAATGGGAATTTCCCACCATGCAATTCACACATACCAACTGTCACCATTCCGGTTACAGAATAACTTCACACAGCATACGAGCTTATAATAATAAGGCACTTGATTGACCGCTGAAATGTATGACGATTAAGATTGGACATCTAAAGAAATAGGGGACTTATCAACAAATAAATAAGACAGTGATAGTTGGGAAGAATAATATTGTCCAGTAAAAGGCAATAATAAAAAAAAAAAACTTTATAGATGCCCGTTTATTTAAGTTATATTCTTATAATTATGTATTATTATTATAGTTAATTTCTTACCTTGTCACAATATAAATAGGAGTATACATATATACATATCCGTTCCTATACACATTCCTGTAACTCTTCTCAGTTTTCATAGCTCTGCTTTTCAACATTCCATTAAAATATGTCAATTTGTGACAAATGTCCGTTGGGTTCTTTATTGTGCGCTAAATTCTAAAGACAAAGGAGCTTCCTCTGAGATTATCTGAGGCAGCGAGGTCACCAGACATAAACCTACATAGCAAAGGGGTATATTCCTATTTGTGAAATGTCTTTTTGATAGAATTATCATCTCTCGATGTGTCTATTTCTGAGTCCTGACTGGATACAGACGCCTCCAACACGTTATTACAATAAAGAGTGACAGTAAGAAAAATACATGGAACTTTGTCTTTGACTGTTTAAAAAAACCTCTTACCTCTAAATGACCGGTATTGTCATCTATGGTTCCCACCCTGTTCCCCATAGTTTTCTAGTCTGCTGCTCTGGATTCTTCATTCAAGTGTGGGTGAAAGAGACAAGAAATGGATGAAACCTCTCCTCAAAAAGCATTATGGGAAAGAGAGGAGGACAACCAACCATGATGGTAGGAGATTGTGCATTTCATTGTCACTTCATTACACTTATATGGTCATTATTTAGACTCCTCCCCAAAAGGACTTTTGATAAATGGTGTTCCATTGACCGGTATTTATTTTGGGGCTGATGCGTTAAGAGATGCAAAGATTTGCCAGTGCTATTTATTTGAATAAACCAATCAGATGTTAGATTTTTACTGCAGTTAGAAGATATTTGGTTGGCTCCTGCAGATTAGTGGTACTGGAAAACATTTGGACCTCTTTTTGGACTGGTCGGCCTGGAGGAAGGACAGTCAGTCACAGCAATACTGGGCATGGCAGACAGTTTTCACGATGTAGCATATGACCCATAGAGGGTTGCACAATCGGCCAAGGTTTTTGGACCTGTCCGATTGTTCATTCGTCCGATTATTTTGCCCAATCAACTGATACACTAAACTCTCGGTCGATCGGGCCGAAATATCCCATGGTGTGTACACAGCTTTCGCGCATCAGCACTTTGTCTTAAAAAAAGAATGTTGGGAAAAATGTTAATCTTTCTATAGTTAAAGTTCTTTAATAAAATGCATCCAAAGCTTGGTTCAATTGCTTTTGGAATGTCAAGGGGAATGTCATCTATGCTTCTTTGCTAGGAAAGCAAGCTTGTACCTTGTAAAGTGTAATAACAAACCGCTAATGCTTGTGGCATTTAATAAAATATGCAAATTCACTAATCTGCTTGAAATTGTTGAATGTATATTTAAAAAATAAGATAATTACAATGAGAATTCCAATCTGCCTTGCCCTGACCCTTTTAATGAAATATTACAATATACTCGGTCTTGTTTTTTTTTCATGTTGCTTTATTCGAACCTGTTTTGTTTCATTTGAATGTCAATGTTAAACGTGAATGAACCTTCCAGTAAAATGCCATTTTATTTTCTAGGCTAATTTTTTTTCTTATTCTTATTTTCTCATATTACAAATAAAAATGGTTTAAAGGGCATGTCCACCACCAAAACTTAAATATAACCCCTTACTGACCTCACTGTGTAGTGTTAAAAAAATCTGTTCCTTATGGTTCTCCTGCACTGCTTGTCTAAAGTCCAGGGAAGTGAAGAGTATGAGCCTCTGCCTGCCTGTGAAAAGGTTTCTGCACTTTTAGGTTTAAATTTAATTCTTTTTCTGTAGCGTAGCTTCCCCCCTCCCAACCCTAACTGCATTGTGAATTTGTAAAAAAATTCAGAAATAACTTACCAGACCAGGATCCCTCAGAGAAATCAATAGCCGGCAGACGCATCTGTGATTGGTTGACTCTCAACCAATGACTAGAGATGGACACAAAACCAAACTTGAACCCAAGTTTGAGCAGAACTTTATGAGTTCAGACGAACTCAAACTATTTGAACTAGTTCAGGTTCGAACTAGTTGTTTTTCCGGACTTGCAGCTATATTTTCAGTAATTATCGTAAATTCGATAATTATAGAATTTACGAGCCGTTTGATAACCCTAGAATGTATCGTTCACTAACCCTCGAATGTAGCCTTCAATTTTCGGTAAGCCTCGAAAGTATTGTTCGTTTTCAGTAACCCTCGAAATTATGGATCGTTTTCACTAACCCTCAAAAGTATCGTTCGTTTTCGGTAACCCTCGAATTTATGGTTCTATTTTCGCTAACCTTTAAAAGTATAGTTCGGTAATCTTTTTTTTTTTTTTACAAACACACAATGCGGTTAGGATTGGGAGGGGGGAAGCTACACTACAGAATTTTTTAATTTTATAGAGGACATACATACCCTTTAAAGGGCATCACCACCCTTAAAACAAAAAAACAGGTAACTTGTCAGTTATCCGCCTGCAACCCTAATTGCTATTTTCACTAGTTTTTTTACATGTATTTGTAACCAGATATTTAATGATAAATTCTGTTCCTTTCTGGGAAAGATATCTGCCTCCTCCCTCTGGTCTAAGAGCTTTTCAGAAGCTTTAGCATGTGCAGAGGAGGCAGCAGGGGGAAAAGCTGTCAATCATTGGTTATGACGTCAGTTGACACAGCCTTTATTGACTGCATGGAGGGAGGAGCCATCTTACTCTGCCTTTCAAAAAATGTAATGAAGGAGAGTCAGTTCAATTCCTTGGCTTTTTAGATATTTGGGTTTAGATGTGTTTGAACACTTAGAGCCATAGAGTAGCCTTATTTTGGTTGTTTTTTTTTAACACCAGACATTGCCATTCTCTCCCCACTATATTTATAAAGCTGCAGATTTTAGTGTCAATTTTCGAACTTAGTTAATAACATTACTTGAAAAACAAGCGTTAGGTTGTAAAACATGTGAAAATTTTTTTTTCATTTTTACCAAACATGTTATAAATATTCTAAAACACCCAGGACACTTTTTTTTTATTTTAATTATGTTAATAGGGAAACAAACCATGGGGAACTTCAAAGCAAAGATTATTTAAAAATAAAAAAAAACATTTCCAGTAAAGTCTTCAGATGGCTGCCAATGGTAAAGGTCACTTCCCTATTCTCACCTCCTGGATCTCTTTTGAAAAAGTTGATTATTCACTCTTGATGCAAATACTTCTCTACTTGGGCATCCAGAATGAAGTGGCATCCCTGTTGCTGTTCTACCTGCCTCGCTGAATTTAATGGGTCTGATTTCCCTAAGTGCTCTAAAGCTTTATACACATGTGGGTGCTGACCAATGATGCGCGATGTGTGTGCACAACCTTTTTGGGCGATTAATAGTGCCGTGAATGACCAAATGGTTGTTTGGCCGGGGATCTTTGCCCAACCTTCCGGATCTTCAACCGAAGAAGGAACCGTTTATGAGCCTTTAGTGTCATACAGGGATCTCTTCCCGGACCCTTGTTGTTCTCCCTGTACACTGTTTCCTTGGGTATGAATCAAATGTAATTTATTTTAAGTTTCATTTCTATGCTGAAGATGATACATAAATGTTCATTTCTACTCCCACTATCCAAATCCCAATCTCTTATATATAAGACTGCCCCTAGCCAGGATTCAAACCCTGGTCTCCCATGTCAAAGGCAATGCCTTTAACCAGTACACTATCCAGCCACTACATTATATCGTTATTATATTACTAGGTTATCATATTACCGTATATACTCGAGTATAAACCGAGGTTTTCAGGCTTTAAAAAAAGCCTGAACATCTTACCTCGGTTAATACTCGAGTCAATCTTTCTCCTACCTTGTCCGGCAGCCGCGCAATCCGCATCCTCAGTGCATTTCCGGATGACGTCACTACCAGGCGCCTCTCACTTTGTGGCACCGAGTAGTGACATCATCCTGAAGCGCAGAGGATGGGGAGCGAGGAGCGAGCGGCCGCTGGACAAGGTAGCAGAATACCAGAGGGACACCAGGGCACACAATACTTACAAATAAGAGTAAAACCTTTTTTTTTTTGTGCATACTGTATGCACAAATAAAGGAGGATTTACCCCTATTTGCAAGTATTGGCTTCTGCAGATGTTTGAAAACTACAACTCCCAGCAATTAAAGCATATTTATTCTTCTTAATTTCTCGGAGACCCCTGCTACATATGGGATGACCATGTTCGAACATGGTCATCCCATATGTAGCAGGGGTCTCCGAGAAATTAAGAAAAATTTTCAAAAAACATCGTATCCCTGTCTGCTTTAAACCGAACAACACACTTAGGCAGCAATTGGTACATCCGAAAGACCCAATACCTAAACACAAGAAAAGCGACATCATATATGCAGTGCAGTGCAGTGAAGAATGCTCTGATTTGTATGTGGGGGAGACCAAACAGCAACTGCATCAACGTATGGCCCAGCACAGAAGAGCCAATTCCTCGGGTCAGGACTCATCCATGTATCTGCATCTTAAGGATAAAGGACATACCTTTGAAGATTGTAATGTTAACATACTGGCGAAGGAACGTGACTGGTTCAAGATAGGTGTTAAGGAGGCCATTTATGTGAAAATAAAGAAACCAAGCCTAAATAGAGGTGGGGGGGTTCGACACCAACTGTCTGCCATGTACAATGCTGTTTTAACACCTTACTCTGGGCGTTCCTATAACACCTCTTAGCCACTATCTAATCACACCCTTAACACCTGGCTGTGATATGCTAATTGGGATTTTCCAGGGTACATAATTGCCACAGATTCTTGTACAAGTCATTCTGAATTGAGAAAGCCAGTCGGATGACTAGCGAAACGTCTTCAAGAACTACATTTCAAGTCCAGTTGATCTAATTGAATACAACAGATATACCATGACCTGGATGAATGAGAACCTTCACAAGCATATTTCTAATCATTTTGGGGAGAAAACCCTCAAACTTGTACGGCAATATGAAAAGACAGCAAGGAAATTGGCAGACTACAGAAACCACCTGCGATTTAACCTCCGATGCAGACAACAAAGGCTAGTACCATGCAGTATACGTCTGGATTCTATGGTTAAAGGCATCAGAGCCAAACAGATACTGCAAAAGGCTCAAACACAGCTCCTAAGTGAACGGGTACGACAGACACATTTTACAGTCGATGCTTTAATGCACAACATTAGTCAACTAGAACAGAACCTGGCCTCACAGCTACCTGTGTCCATCTGGGAAAGAGTGATGGATTTCACCAAACAAGCACAGCTTTCTCAGCACTGTAAGGGCAAACAAAGGCAACAGAACAAGTTCTCTATTCTGTCATCCCAGAACAGCCCCAAAGGAGAACAACTACCTTGGATACAAAAGGAGGGAAGTGTCACTTCATCAAACAAGGAGGAATGGGTGAGAAACTTGTCTAACAGGACCCTGACCCAGCCAGAAATGGAAATCCTTGGTAAGGGCTTGAATTTTGCCATCACCCCTAAAGCCATCCCTGTGGTGGATATTATAGCAGCCACAGAAGCCTCTATCCACAGTAATAAGGTATCACAGAGTGAGGCAGAACAACTTCGCCTTAAGGTATCTGCAGCCTTAGCCAGTGCTAAAACTCCTTCATCTAACCTGACTACACAGGAAAGAAGAGCCTTAACATCCCTCAAGAAAGATTCCAGTATCACAATTCTACCGGCAGTGGTACTCAACACCTCACACTACCATGATAAGGTGACCATGCTCCTGGCCGATAACAACACATATGAGGCTTTAACAAGGGATCCCACCAGCCGTTACAAGAAAAGAGTCATAGACTTACTACAACAGCTTCAAAAGGATAAAGCCATTGACCGAGCAATGTATCACCGCCTCTACCCTGGTGAGGCACATCTATGCATATATGGACTCCCAAAGATACATAAGGAAGGGGCCCCACTAAGACCTATAGTCAGCAGCATCAACTCTGTAACATACAAGGTGGCAAAATATCTAGCTAACATCTTAGGACCTTTGGTGGGAAGTTCTAAGCATCACATCCAGAACTCTCAGGATTTCACCAACAAGATTGAAGATATAGTACTCGGTGTAGAAGAAACTATGGTGTCCTATGATGTGACATTTCTCTTCACTTGTATACCCACCAAGGAGGCTGTTGACATGATGAGAAAACGGCTGGGCCAAGACAGCACTCTTACCAGCAGAACTGATCTCAACCCAGAACAGGTGTGTTCCTTGTTGGACTTGTGCCTGAATACCACCTATTTCAAATACAGGGATAAGTTCTATAAGCAAAAACATGGATGCGCTATGGGATCTCCAGTTTCACCTATTGTGGCCAACCTTTACATGGAGGAGGTAGAAACACAGGCGCTTAATACCTTTAAGGGCATAGCACCCAACCACTGGTTCAGATATGTTGATGACACCTGGGTTAAAATCCACCAGAAGGAAGTACAAGCTTTCACAGAACACATTAATGCAATAGACCAAAACATTAAATTCACAAGGGAAGAGGTACAAAACAACAAACTGGCTTTCTTGGACTGCTTGGTAGAAGTTAAGGAAAATGGTAAACTGGAAGTAGATGTTTACAGAAAACCAACACACACAGATCAGTATTTGATGTTTGACTCCCACCACCCTTTAGATCACAAGCTGGGTGTCATCAGAACCCTGCAACACAGAGCCGAGAACATCCCCACTAGCACAGAGGCAAAGGCTAAAGAAATGAAACATCTCAGAGGACCCTTAAAACTTGTGGATATCCAGACTGGGCCTTTGTCAAAAGAAGTAGAAGGAAAGAAAAGAACATGAATACCAACAGTGAAGGGGAAAAGCAAGACAGGAGGAAGAACATGGTCATCCCATATGTAGCAGGGGTCTCCGAGAAATTAAGAAAAATTTTCAAAAAACATCGTATCCCTGTCTGCTTTAAAACGAACAACACACTTAGGCAGCAATTGGTACACCGAAAGACCCAATACCTAAACACAGAAAAGCGACCATATATGCAGTGCAGTGCAGGAAGAATGCTTGATTTGTATGTGGGGGAGACCAAACAGCAACTGCATCAACGGATGGCCAGCACAGAAGAGCCAATTCCTCGGGTCCGGACTCATCCATGTGATCTGCATCTTAGAGATAAGGACATACCTTTGAAGATTGTAATGTTAACATAACTGGCGAAGGAACGTGACTGGTTCAAGATAGGTGTTAAGGAGGCCATTTATGTGAAAATAAAGAAACCAAGCCTAAATAGAGGTGGGGGGGTTCGACACCAACTGTCTGCCATTTACAATGCTGTTTAACACCTTACTCTGGGCGTTCCTATAACACCTCTTAGCCACTATCTAATCACACCCTTAACAACCTGGCTGTGATATGCTAATTGGGATTTTCCAGGGTACTTAATTGCCACAGATTCTTGTACAAGTCATTCTGAATTGAGAAAGCCAGTCGGATGACTAGCGAAACGTCTTCAAGAACTACATTTCAAGTCCAGATGATCTAATTGAATACAACAGATATACCATGACCTGGATGAATGAGAACCTTCACAAGCATATGCCACCCATTAACTTACTGGTCAGTCATTTCTGTATATCTTGGGCTGTGGAGCACATAGAGAGGTGGTTGATGGCTCATTTTAAAGGTAGGAAAATGACCTTTCATTTAGACTCAACTTGTTTGTTGACCACAATTCCCCTTTAAACAATGTATACAAAATCCTTTTCTTAACCATCAAATACTTTCAGCCTGCTGCAACTCCCTGTATTTCTGCTCAGGTGTCCCCTGCACATCCCCAACATTCTTTACAAAACCATCTCTGCACAAACCCCCACTCACAATGCTTCCTCCCACCTTACACCTCTCTTGTTGCCTCACATCCTTCCTTTCAGAGAACCAGCTCAAAATACAATACTGTATTTAATACTATACGAATCTCACTACAGCACAATATACCATTCCAACTATATCTTACCCACCAAACTAGATTGTAATTCATGGACTTCTTATGACTACAACCTGCCAGTTTAGGTAGAATTTAAGAGAAAGCACACTAACAGGGAGATTCAATAAAAACTCTTAACATTAAAAATGGTGCTAATTTTGGCCACCCAATTAGATGTTTTTAAAGGTTAAATAAAATCTGATTGGTTGGGACAAAATTAGCACCATTTTTGGCGATAAGAACTTTTGTTGAATCTCCCTGTAAGTTTAGTATTCTATTGAGGTCCCTAGCTGGTTGGGCTCTTCAAAGATAGGTTTTGAGAGCCCTAAACCAATTCAAGAGTGCTAATTAGGTTTGCATAGACAGTAATCAGCACCATGTCGTCCGTCAGACAATCAGGGAGATTCAATAACAGTTCTTATCATTAAAAACCAACCAATCAGATCTTATTTAACATTTCAAAGCTAATATCTGATTGGTTGGGGCAAAATTAGAACCATTTTCAATGATAATTTATTGATTAACCCTGAATATTCATTATCTTATTGGGTGGCCATACAGGTAGAAATCAGCAAATTGGAGGGTAGACACACAGGGAATGGTCAGTGATTAATAAGACAAGATTAATGATGTAGCACAGATAGTTTAACGCTGGCCAGGCATTGGCTTGACATTAAATCAATTTGGTTATTGATTGCAAGGTTCTGCAGCCTTTTGTCCAGCATTAGGCTTACCCTGCAGGCAATTAATGCAGGTTTGCATGAATTGTTGCAAATACATGCACATGAATATGCATGCAGCCCACAAATCCATGCATGCTCTGTTTCTTTATTGATTGCGGCCCCCAAATGGGCAAGTGAACATGACTGACATTGGTAGTGGCAGAAAAAGGACGGCGGAAAGGCTGGGGGGGGGGGAAGGGGGGGACGGGGCCAAGAAGGAGAGGAGAGGGGGGAGAAAGGGACGAGAGGGCAGGAAGGACAAGGGCGGGGGGGAAGAGAGGGGACAGGAGGAGGAGAGAGGGAGGAGGAGGGAGGACGAGGAGGAGGACGAGGGGAGGAGGAGGAGGAGGAGGGTAGGAGGAGGAGGACGACGAGGGGGAGGGAGGAGGAGGAGGAGGAGGAGGAGGACGAGGAGGAGGACGAGGAGGAGGACGAGGAGGAGGAGGAGGAGGAGGAAGAGGGAGAGGAGGAGGAGGAGGAGACGAGGAGGAGGAGGAGGAGGAGGAGGAGGAGGAGGACGAGGAGGAGGACGAGGAGGAGGAGGAGACGAGGAGGGAGGGACGAGGAGGAGGAGGAGGACGAGGAGGAGGAAGAGGAGGAGGGAGGGGGAGGAGGACGCGGAGGAGGACGACGAGGAGAGGAGGAGGAGGAGACGAGGAGGACGAGGAGGAGGAAGAGGAGGAGGAGGAGAGGAGGGGAGGAGGACGAGGGGAGAGGAGGACGGAGGAGTGAGGAGGAGACGAGGAGGAGGAGGAGGAGAGAGGAGGACGAGGAGGAGGAGGAGGAGAGGAGAGAGGAGGAGGGAGGATGAGAGGAGGAGTGAGGAGGAGGAGGAGGAGGAGGAGGAGGAGTAGGAGGACGGAGTGAGAGTAGGACGAGTATGAGGACGAGGAGGAGAGGAGGAGAGGATAGGAGAGGAGGATGAGTATAGGAGGACGAGGGAGGAGGAGGAGGAGGAGAGAGAGGAGGAAGAGGAGGATGAGGAGGAGGCAGATTAGACGATGAGTGAGAGGACTATGAGTGATGGACGATAGGTTACGGTAGATGACGTTAGGAGGAGTAGTAGGATGAGTAGGATTAGTATGAGGAGTAGGAGGAGGACGAGGAGGAGGACGAGATTAGTACGATTATGTAGTATTATTATTATTATTATTACTATTATTATTATTATTATTATTATTAATATTATTATTATTACTATTATTATTACTATTATTATTATTATTATTACTATTATTATTATTATTATTATTATTATTATTATTATTATTATCATACTGAAGATGTAAAGAAGATATAAATAAGTACAATATCACTGTTGTGTAAAATACCAATACAGTACACGACACCAGCAATTATTAGAGAAAAGGCATAGAAATGAAGAATTTTCCAATGAAAGTGTAAGGCACAAACAGATTTTTCTAGAATGATGTTGACATATTTAATAAAAGTTACAAAAAAAGAATATAAATAATAAAACCCTTCCACACCAAAGCTACAAGGTCCCTGTTAGTTACTAGACACTAAAATTAATAATTCATATATTGCAATATTTATGAAATGAGAAGCTTTATCAATTCGAATAGAACTGAAAAGAAAAACAAGGAGTAATGAGCGTAACTGATAAAATATTCAGTCCTATCAGCACATCTACACCTTCTATTACAATATTTTTTGATGTACGACCTATTAAGGTAATTTGCTGCTGAGGTAACTGCCTAAATAATCTCACTAATGAGCTCCTAACATTAAAATTTCTTCATTCCATAACAAATGGAGCAAGCATCTCCACACTGCTCATTTCAGGAAGCACTGGAGGAAACTGGGAAACTGACCACTAAAAAGAAAGGTACGTGGGCCATCAAGGGATTCATGCTTAACAAATCTTTTTCCGTAAGCAGAGTGGAATGTAAATTGATGGAGCAGGATAACAAGAATGGTTTTAATGGTTTTATAATACATAAGTGAGATATTTTATAATGGGAGCTGCAGTGATATATATCATTATAAAAATCACTCAGCTATGTCACTAAGTGACTCACTTCTTATATTTCTTATATCCCAGTACTCCGCCCATTCCAGTGTTCATGCCTGGACAATGACTCAGCATTTTTTGCTATTTTTTGTATCGCAGTGAAAAGAGAAGATACTACTGCCACGCATCGCAGCAAAACAAGCGTTTTTTATAAATCCGGCAAAAAGTATTGCTCTTTGCCATTGCAATGTCCTGCGATAGCGTAATTGCAAAAATAGCGATCGTTGATAAATATGGGCCAGAATCTTTGTGGTTTCAATGCGGAATTCAGGTCCAAATTTTTTGTTGTTCTACAATCCGTGGTAAGAAGGAGAAGTGAAGACTAAAATGAAGAGAAGAGGAAGAGAATAATGGAATGAAAGGTAAAAGGGTGGTGTAGATTGAAATAAGGATAGTAAACGGGATAAAGACTACAAGGGTAAGAATGGAAGGTGGAAAAGGACAAAAATGCATAAAACTGAGAGGAACTAAAAATAAGCATAATGTCAATGTTGGACCAATCATCAGTAGAGATGAGCGAAACTCACTAGTTTCATTTTGTTTTCGGATTCCAGAAGATCCAAAAATCCGAAACGGGAACGATTTTTTCATAATTTTCAAATGTACGGAGCTATTTTCGATCATTTTCTAAAATAGCGTTGAATGTTCGATAATTATGATCAGAGACCATTTTCGAGTTTCCCATCGTATTTTCAATGATTTCCCAACGTTTGATGTTTTTTCGAAAATTATCGAAAATATCTCTATACATTTGAAAATTCGGGATTTCGGAACCGAGGAGTTTCGTGTCGGATCCGGGTTAATGTCGGACCCGGATCCCATCTCTAATCATCAGAAAGAACAGAGAAACTGCTCGGTGACAGCGGATAGATACTTAGTCCCAAAGACATTTTGGAATTCTAATATGTTTGAAACATACACAAGGAAATTTCCCTCTCTAGTTAGATATTCCATACTAAAATCCCCAGCAGCTGTGTGGCTCTGGGTAAATATCACCCCACCTAAGGGTCTTTTGTGATTCTCGTGCAACGAGTAACACCAACCGATATTGAGAATAGAGCCGACAATTTTATATTGAAATAGCAGTCTAAACATCTAAATGTTAATGGGATTGTGGGTACTCCTTACCCTGCAAGTTTGTTTGATTTGGTAATGCTTTTAGGATAATCAAATCTTCCTTTAAAAAAGGCTGAAAGTCTAATAATAAAGTAAGTTCAGGTGATTTTTCCTTGCAATCATTTTTTAACACAGACAACTACCTTAGTAATTTAAGTACTGTGATATCTACCCTCTTCCTCAGGTCAGAGCAGTACGTTCCTGAGGAAGAGGTGGATCCCTCGAAAGCTTGTCTACTAAAATAAACTGTTAGTCCATTAAAAGTATCACATTACTCTACTTTACTACATATATTGGACTAATACAGCAAAACTATTTTTATTTTTGACAAATACCTTAATACCTTATTAATGTATCTTTTCTTTTTGTTTCCCATGGTCTTTTGCTGATAATGATGTAAGCCCCATTCACATCTACAGAAACTGTGCCAAATAAAGATTTAACTCATTGGGAGATGCGACCAGAAACAGAGGATAATGGGAAAAATAGGAGGAGCAGCACCTTCAAGAAAATACAATTATAGGCAATTATTAAAATCCTGAAAGTTAAACATATAGCAGTTTGGATCATCATTTCTTCACAATCACAATAATACATTTTAATTTGATTTTTATTCTCCTTTAAGTTATTATTATTGCTTATTATTATAAAGTCTTCTCCTTTAAGAGCAACATACAAAAATATGACACATAGACTTGCTGATTAGAACAAGCAAATATAACCAATTTCTCCCGCTAGATATATGAGAGAGCAAATTGTATTTTGCGTTAACCATAACAGAATGATGGATTCTCAGCAAATATTGAAAAAAATGTTTATCAAAAGACTTTCCTTTCTGTTAGTGTAATGTTACTTTTCAATTGTACTATTTGCCGAAGTATTCATTGAAGTAAATTTGCATGAAATGAAGTCAAGGCTCTATTTCCAAGAAAATGCAAAGTGTGACCTTTTTCAGTTGGAAATATAGGACAAAGATGAGTTTTCTTTACGTTAAGCCCTCAGACTGCATTAGAGAACATGATTTTTCATCTTATTTATTTTTTTTATACAATGGAACAGTCTGGGGGAGTAAGAGGATTTATGGTTTTATTCTGTAGCGTGTTCTCCTAAGGAAACCGACAGTTCACAGGTGTTCTAAGGAATTAGTAACAGTATCAGAGATTTCATAAGTACATGTTACATATAGATATGGATATAGTGTATGTGTGCCTGAAAATATTGATGAGCAGGTTCACCCCCCTTTAATCATGCAGCACCCCAACTTACCTTTCTCCCCAGTGCGTCTGAGTAAAGACATCTTACCTTGAAGTCCCTGGCCAAACCTTCCCTTCTCTCCTGGGTGCCATGTCGGAGACGGTCTCCATAGGCTTTACAGCTGCACAAACTCACAAAAAGCTTAAAAAGCTATAAAAGGGTCGGGGCGAGGGACTGAGAAGTTCAAGGTACAGTAAGGAATCTTCACACAGCTGGGGAAAGGGCAAGTAAATTATTGTGAAAAGGGGGTTGGGGGGGTGTTTAGTGAATGTTTAAAAATATTGCAAGGGGGTAAGGCCAAAGTCACACTACAGCACGTCCTAGTTTCTGGTGCACTAGTGAGGATTGTTGCACAAAGGCAGACCCACTTCAATTAGCGTATTGCAGAGCATCGCACAGCAGCTCACCTAGTGTAGACACTAGGCCAACAGTAATGTGCGCTTTTTCAAGCGCAATCGGATCAGATTCAGACCGTGCATTTAAACAAGGCAGTGGGGCCTTATACTAAACATACCCTTTAAATGGATTTCATGTATGTATTTCATTTCTCACTGTCAAACCCAAAGCACTTACATTCAAAGTACCCGATTACACACAGGGTTGTGTATGTATTATTGGATTATGTGAGGAAACCCACACACAGGCAAAAACACCTCTTTGCAGATATAACCCAAGAGGAGAGTGTACCTATAACTTACAGGTTCAAGGATTCAATGTTATACATTTAAATGGACACTATACCTGCAAAGTAACTGGCACCTTTCTGTCTGCAACCCCATTCTGCCCCCTCCTTTACCCTGTGCTCACCTTTCAAATTCCAAGTACCCCTTCCCTCCATACATACACACCCTCCAAACTCATATAGCTGAAATAAAATCTTATCATTTAATTCAAGCAGTAATAATAGGTGCCAGAGCTGTTACCTTCCCATAGCAAGGTTGTGTCTAGAGATAGACTTATCGAACTTATCGAGTTCAAACGAACTCAAACTTCTCGAACTATCCCGGACTTCTCTGACTTTTAAACTTTCCAGACTTTTGATAATTATCGAATTAGAAAATCGAATGATCTTCGAATTGTTTATGGGATAATTATCGAATGTTCGAATAGTTTATGGGATAATTATCGAATGTTCGAATAGTTTATGGGATAATTATCGAATGTTCGAATAGTTTATGGGATAATTATCGAATGTTCAAATAGTTTATGGGATAATTATCGAATGTTCGAATTGTTTATGGGATATTATCGAATGTTCGAATAGTTTATGGGATAATTATCGAATGTTCGATAGTTTATGGGATAATTATCGAATGTTCGAATATTCGTGTCATGGGGATAATTATCGAATGTTCGAATAGTTTATGGGATAATTATCGAATGTTCAAATAGTTTATGGGATAATTATCGAATGTTCGAATTGTTTATGGGATAATTATGGAATGTTCCAATCGTTTATGGGATAATTATCGAATGTTCCAATCGTTTATGGGATAATTATCGAATGTTCCAATCGTTTATGGGATAATTATCGAATGGTCCAATCGTTTATGTGATAATTATCGAATGTTCGAATAGTTTATGGGATAATTATCGAATGTTCCAATCGTTTATGGGATAATTATCGAATGTTCCAATCGTTTATGGGATAATTATCGAATGTTCCAATCGTTTATGGGATAATTATCGAATGTTCAAATAGTTTATGGGATAATTATCGAATGTTCATATCGTTTATGGGATAATTATCGAATGTTCATATCGTTTATGGGATAGTTATCGAATGTTCGAATAGTTTATGGGATAATTATCGAAAATCGAATGCGAGAGATTGAAAGTACCGTGAATTTTTTGAAAGTCCTGGATATTCGAACGTGTTCCCCAGACCATTTCCCAGGTCCCACAGCCATTTACATTAAGTTACCATTGATATTTTAATTGTATTTCATTCAAACTATTTGACTCCCATTGACTTAAATGGGTCAGTTTTCGAACTTTCGAACTTTCCATATAGTTTGAAAGTTTGAAAACGGACCAAAGTTCAGCCATTTCTAGTCGTGTCCTTTCACTATAACACAAAATCACGGGGCGAATGCTATTGGCTGTTGGGAGACGTAGCTCATTTCTACTGCACATGATCCTCCACTCTAGCAGAGTCTCAGGTTCTGGGAGGGGGTGAGCACAAAGTACCTGTTTGTGGCGAAATCGATCGGCTTTATAAATACAGCAGAAATAACGATCTCAGCCATTGCTAAGTCCTGCGATAGCAAAATGGTGTAAATACAGATGGTTTATTAATATGCCCTCGAAGTGGGGTGAACAGGAGATGATGTGATATGGGCATTTTTAGATCACATTCAGCATGGCCAATTCTGCTTCATTTCAATTCCCTATTCTGATTCATTTCTTCATTGGGTTTTAAAAATACTGTTACATTTTTCTATTAAATTGACAAAGTTTAACATCAAAGTTTCATCTTAATAATTTTGCAGCTGTTTCGGACACAAAGAGATTCAATATATGCAGATTGAGCTACTTTTACCTTTGCGCGATCCCGCGATACAATACGAAATGTAAACAAGATTACGCCTGGCATTGCATTGCGGTAAGACTTTTTGGTAGCACCTACAGAACCCTGTTAAGTTAGGGCTACAAGGGGATTTTATATCGTTTGCACATCGCTATTTCCAAAAACATTTGTAAATGGCGCTGTGTCCTAAAATCCGTGTAAAACACACATTAACCCGACATTGCTTCGGGATTAACAATTAATTCGGGTTAATGTGGGTTTTAGATGGTTTTGCCCTATATTGAATCTCCCTGAAAATCGGTCAAGTTTTAATTTTGTCAACATTTGATCATTTGTGTGAATCATTTGCGTGAATACTGGCTTTGTGACAAAACTACAATCTGTCCATAATTAGAAGTTAAAACATCACTTCCACAGCATTGAATACGTTTATACGACTCATTTCATAACAGGTTGTCTGTTTTTTTTTTTTTTTGCAAACATTTAAAATAACATTTTCCGCTTTCAAAGAGAATTTACAGGATAATCGATCCTCGCGTTGTTTTGTATTTCTCTGAAGTTACCATTCTGAAGACTAACGTCTACCCTTCCTACCAGCTTGTGGAACAGCATCTAAATAGCGAATTTCAATTTAACTACCTTCTATTTCAGATAAGCTGTTATTGTGCTCAAACTCCCTTATTATGTGGATTTAGATATATCCCACCGAGTGATGGGAATTCATGACAGAATCAAATACAATAGATACAGTACATTGAGATTGCAGAATAAACGGTTCGCTTTATACTTAGAAGCAAAAGCATCCCTTTGTATGTTTCTTTTAATTGTAATTGGAGGTTTTGTAAATCAAAAAAAAGTCAGAGGACTGTCATAGACCACACTGTGTTTTGGTGTGTTTACAAAAATTGTTTTTTTTGTTTGTTTGGTTTTTTTTGGTGGGGGGTAAGTTTTTGCACTAAAAATGCGCTAGCGGAACTCTACAATAGCAGGGGTTAGGGCAGCACTAACCTTCACTTCAAAGGTCCCAGGATTGGTTTACTGTGTCCTCGATCCCACACTATGGGCATTTTTTAAATACTCGCAGTATCAGAAAGTTTTGATACCACAGGTTTTCATAAAAATACACCCGTAATTATTTGAACGTGATTGTAATTTTACGATTGTTAATGGTGCAGTATTGTAAAATAGAAATACCAAGCCTTTATTAATATGGCCCCATATAAAATTTCAGCTTAGCGCCAGAGATTAGAAAGTGACTCTTACTGTGGGGCTTAGGTTGTGCAATTGTCAAAAAACATAGTATTAAAGGACAACTCCACCCTCATAAGAACATCTTTTAGAAGGAACGGCCTCTTTAAAATATGTTGATATATCATAGTTTGTCCTATGTATTCATTACTGTATGCCTGCTATGCTTCTTGATGCCTCATGGAAACTGAGCAATTTAGAAACCTGTACTGAGCCTGTACTGAGCCTGGGCATGCTCAGAAGAGACAGATTGGAGATTAACATGCAGTCATTGGCTGTGATGTCAACTGTCAAATCCATAACTGACAGTTACTAACTGGAAGAACCAGGAAGCAGAAACAGGGGAAACAGGACATTGTGCAGGATTTCAGGTTAGACTTATATATTTTACATTTCAAACTATTACCGTTTAGGGTTTGGGGGGGTGATTTACCTGTATGTAAGTTTTCATTTTGAGGCTGGACTTGCCCTTTAAATTATGCATAGAACCTGGTGGGTTTGTTCATCCTTAAAAAATTCTCCATCAGAATGAATTCTGTAATAGATAGCTGGATAATTACAATAGAAATAGGATGTTATGTAGTGGATAACTAGAATATTAAAGGCTAAAATATTAAAAGGGCATGTCCATCACCAAAACTTTTATCTCTGAGTAGGACAAAACCCCCCCCCCCCCCCCCCCAGCTATTGTACTTACAGATCTGCACCTCAGATCTGCACCTGATCTTCTCCCCGGTCAATAGCTTGATCTGTTGGCAAAGTCTCAACCCTTCCAGGTAAACCCACAGTGATGGCGATGACAGATGATGTCACAGCCATAATCTACCTGGGGGGCAGTGACAGTTCTCTTGAACTGAGCTAGGTACTGGGGAGAATATCTCAAGTAACTTGCTGATCTGGGGTCTCTAAGTTGAATGATTTAGGGTTTGAGATGTTTCGTACTCAGAACTTAATGATAGTTTTGTGGGTGGACATGCTTACACATTCAGTCAAACAGCTATCATAACCTATCTTTGGCTACTATAGGTAGATCAGAGCTACTGCTCACTAAGGGGGAGATGCAATATATGGGCTGTGTCATACAATCTAATCATAGGAAGATCGTTTTGGTGGCCACACACATAAACAACTGCTATCCGTTTCCAATAATAAAGCATAGGGAGCCAACAGATTAGAATATTAGATGAAAAGTTTAATGTTAGGAAAGGTTTCTTTACAGTAAGATTGGTAAATCTTCCAGCAGATGTAGTAATGGAAAGTTTATTGAATGGATTGGGTGGACTGGATATGTTTCTAAAATACAAGTATTAAAAATACTGATATAGTTATTTCTGGTTGTTACAAGGATCCTTTCCCATTGCTATTTGATGGGCTCTATTAATAAAGGCAGGGTATTGCTATGTAGCCTTTAACGATTGCCAATGTTACGAGAGAAATCGCACGTTTACGATCATAATTGCACAGTCAAGAAGGAATTATTTTTCCCCTTCATACTGTTTTTTTGCTTTTTTTTTCTTCCCCTTCCTCTGGATCAACTGTTAGGGAGGCTAGGTTCATGAGTAGGCTAACATGGTTTGATTAGCTGGTCAGGTGTCTTTTTCCAACATCCAGTACTATGTGCTTTGCAGGGGTTAGCTTTGCAGGGAAGTCCATCCAAACTGAAGCTCATCCAAAGTGAAGTTATCCTAAGTGATACTGGAGTTTAACTATTTAATTAGTTAATTATCTGACATCTCTGTACGCATTATTATCATCCATTGACTGCTTTGCCTTACCCACTGCTCCAATATTACATCTTCATCCTCTCCTCTGTATAATTCATAATTGGTACGCATTGTTAACTCCAATACTGTTTTTTTTTTTTTCCTGAACTGCTTGATATTAATCTTAAAACTCGTACACACGTGCGATCATGGGTCCCAACCCGCGACGCACGATATGTCTGAACGTTCGCTTCGGCAAATAATCGGCCCTTTATTGGCCAAAACGGCCGGTCGTTCGGAGATCCGTGTGGTCGGTTGGGCAACAATCCCCAATTGAACGGCCGTTTCGGCCAATAAAGTTCCCATACACGGGCCGATTATCAGTCAAAACAAATGTTCGGACACATCGTGTGTCGCGGGTCAGGACCCAAGCATGGACCCTGAAACATTTCCATCTGCCGTCGCCCTTGCATTTCTACCCCCCCCTACTTATTCCTTTAGAGGCTTCTAATATTATAACTGCCCCTACTCTTTCACCTTCGCTTCTGCCTTTTTCCTGTGGCCTCCTTAACACACGCTCTCTAGCTAACACACATGACCATATCCATGACCTGTTATGTTCTTACGCCTTTCATCTCCTGGCTCTTATGGAGACTTGGATCTCCCACCATGATACTGCGGTCAAAGCTTCCATTATGCATGGTGGTCTATCTTTCTCTCATTCGCCTCGTTCCTCAGGAAGGGGTGGAGGGGTAGGTCTTCTCTTTTCCCCTATCTGCCGCTTTAAACTTGTTTCTCTTCTGCCCTCTGTGACTTTTTCCTTTATTTGAAATCCATGTTGTCCAACTTTTCCACTCCTTATGTCTACGAGTAGCATTTGTATACAGACCCCTTTCTGCCTCAGCCCCAGCCACTTTCCTTACAGAGTTAGAAACCTGGCTCTCTATCTTTCTTTCCTCCAACTGTCCGGCTATAATTCTAGGTGACTTCAATTGTCACATTGATGAAACTAAGCAATCCTGGTCCCAGTGGCGTATCTATGCTAAAAGATTCGGGGCACGTGCCCCGGATCTTTCGCTCGGTGCCCCGAATCTTTTTAGTATCCCTTTAAAGCGCGGTGCCCCGAATCTCCGCCGGCGCGTAGCCGTGACGTCACCGCGCCGCGCCACTTTTCAGAAGTAGGCGGCGGCGCGCAAGTAGGGACAGGGCAGGGACCGTCTGGCTTGTGACTGGCTGGCTACCTATGCCTAGGACGCGCGGCGCGCTCTGAGTGAGTCTCTTACCTGGGGAGTGACGAGTGAGAGACGAGGAGGAGTCTGGCTGGGCCTGGGCTGGCTCCCTGGCTGAGAGAGACGCCGAGTGCAGTCTGCAACTCTCTGCATGAAAAAGTAGGCGGGGCGGCCGGGGGCCTATACGCCAGTAGGGGCTGGGCCTGGGTTTACCAAGGGACTCTGGGAGCCTGGGGCTGCCTATAAAGGCGTTTGCTCCACCTTTTCTTGCCTCTCTCTTTGGCGCCAAAAGCAGCAGGGAAGGAAGAGGGCAGCACCGCAGGGGCAGGTAAGATCGGATTTAGCCATTTTGGGAGCAGGGAGGAGGTTAAGATGAACTTAAGAGGTTTGAAAAATTGGAAGGGATTATTAGGGATAGCCTAGGACTAGGAGGATTATTCATTCAAATTTAATCATTCCTAAAAAACAACTTATGCTGCCTGCTTGTGCCTGGTACATTAGATTCTAATGTATATTAATCAAATACCAGACACAAGCAGGCAGCATAAGTTGTTTTTTTAGGAATTAGATCATTCATGATTGTATTGTTATGTAACTTGTATAATACATTTATTGTTGTTGTTTTGTTGTATACATAATACATTTGTATTGAAAATGTATTTGGCATTATGGTTATATATGAACAGCTTTCAGGAATCCACACAAGAACCTTCACAATTGACAAACATAATTATTTCCAAAATGTTTCAGCATGTTTTCTTATTTCTTCTGTGTGGATTCATGCAAGCATCCATTTTGGACCTCCCCTCCACATTTAATAATTGTATTCCAAGGTCAAAATGGAGTTCTGTGTGTCTGCCTGCCATGTGGCTGCCTAATCTTGTGTAACCTAGTCCTAAACCACTGGATTGCATGATACTAGATTTACTATTAAAATTATCTTAGGTCTGCTGCCTGTGTATTTGGTCAATTATTGAGTGTATTATTTTTATTTATTGGTAATGTATTCAATTTTTTTTGTGTGGATTCATAAGCGTCATATCCATTTTGGCCTTTTGGGACCTCCTCTCCACCATTTCATATTTCCAAAGTCAAAATGGCTGCTGTTCTGTGTGTCTGCCTTGCCTGCCATGTGGCTGCCTAATAGGCAGCCAGCCACATGGCAGGCAAGGAAGACACACAGAACAGCGCCATTTTGACTTTGTTAACTAATCTCTCGTCTTGTGTAACCCAAACCACTGGATTGTGTGCGTTTTACTTTTAAAATTATATAATCTGCAATTTCATCTATTTTAGATAGATTAGAATATTCCCAAAATGTTTCAGCATGTTTTTATTTCTTCTGTGTGTGGATTCATGCAAGCATCCATTTTGGACCTCCCCTCCACCATTTTATACTGTATTTCCAAGGTCAAAATGGAGTTCTGTGTGGCTGCCTAATCTTGTGTAACCTAGTCCTAAACCACTGGATTGCATGATACTAGATTTACTATTAAAATTATCTTAGGTCTGCTGCCTGTGTATTGGTCAATTATTGAGTGTATTATGTTTTATTATTGGTATGGTATGTGTTCAAGTTTTTTTGTGTGGATTCATGAAAGCGTCATATCCATTTTGGCCTTTTTGGGACCTCCTCTCCACCATTTCAAGATTTCCAAAGTCAAATGGCTGCTGTTCTGTGTGTCTGCCTTGCCTGCCATGTGGCTGCCTAATAGGCAGCCAGCCACATGGCAGGCAAGGAAGACACACAGAACAGCGCCATTTTGACTTTGTTAACTAATCTCTCTTGTCTTGTGTAACCCAAACCACTGGATTGTGTGCGTTTTACTTTTAAAATTATATAATCTGCAATTTCATCTATTTAGAAGATAGATAATATTCCCAAAATGTTTCAGCATGTTTTTATTTCTTCTGTGTGTGGATTCATGCAAGCATCCATTTGGACCTCCCCTCCACCATTTATAAACTGTATTTCCAAGGTCAAAATGGAGTTCTGTGTGGCTGCCTATCTGTGTAACCTAGTCCTAAACCACTGGATTGCATGATACTAGATTTACTATTAAAATTATCTTAGGTCTGCTGCCTGTGTATTTGGTCAATTATTGAGTGTATTATGTTTTATTATTGGTATGGTAATGTGTTCAAGTTTTTTTGTGTGGATTCATGAAAGCGTCATATCCATTTTGGCCTTTTTGGGACCTCCTCTCCACCATTTCATGACGCTTTCATGAATCCACACAAAAAAACTTGAATACTATACCAATAATAAAACATAATACACTCAATAATTGACCAAATACACAGGCAGCAGACCTAAGATAATTTTAATAGTAAATCTAGTATCATGCAATCCAGTGGTTTAGGACTAGGTTACACAAGATTAGGCAGCCACATGGCAGGCAGCCACACAGAACTCCATTTTGACCTTGGAAATACAGTATAAAATGGTGGAGGGGAGGTCCAAAATGGATGCTTGCATGAATCCACACACAGAAGAAATAAAACATGCTGAAACATTTTGGGAATATTCTAATCTATCAAAAATAGATGAATTGCAGATTATATAATTTTAAAAGTAAAACGCACACAATCCAGTGTTTGGGTTACACAAGACAAGAGAGATTAGTTAACAAAGTCAAAATGGCGCTGTTCTGTGTGTCTTCCTTGCCTGCCATGTGGCTGGCTGCCTATTAGGCAGCCACATGGCAGGCAAGGCAGACACCAGAACAGCAGCCATTTTGACTTTGAAATATGAAATGGTGGAGAGGAGGTCCCAAAAAGGCCAAAATGGATATATTTCCAAAGTCAAAATGGCTGCTGTTCTGTGTGTCTGCCTTGCCTGCCATGTGGCTGCCCAAAATGTTTCAGCATGTTTTTATTTCTTCTGTGTGTGGATTCATGCAAGCATCCATTTTGGACCTCCCCTCCACCATTTTATACTGTATTTCCAAGGTCAAAATGGAGTTCTGTGTGGCTGCCTAATCTTGTGTAACCTAGTCCTAAACCACTGGATTGCATGATACTAGATTTACTATTAAAATTATCTTAGGTCTGCTGCCTGTGTATTTGGTCATTATTGAGTGTATTGATTATGTTTTATTATTGTAATGTATTCAAGTTTTTTGTGTGGATTCATGAAAGCTTCATATCCATTTTGGTCTTTTGGGACCTCCTCTCCATCACTGTTTTCAAACAGTTAAGCTGTTTTGGAGGGTTTACGACCCTTTAAAAAATTTTTAAAAATGCTCTGAGTTTCATTGATTGTACATCACAGGCTAATTTGAGTATGGTTCTTATAATGTAGGTCCTGACACTATTTTCTTTATCATTGATGGTATATAGGCTCAATTTTTGCAAGATTCACCTCACCTGCATACTGTGCCAGCCCAGGGCCATTTAAAATCATCGTGCCAGGCCCAGCCTATACTATTGAATAGATAACTCGCGGTTACCACACAGAACCCTTGCCTTCTCTTGCTTGTAAGTAAATCCTTACCTAGTCTTACCAATCCATCTTGTGATTGGAGGGCTCTTAACATGTGGTGCTGATGTTTGTTTTTTTTGTTTTTTGTTTTTTTCACATTATTGGCTTTAGGCTAAATTTGTCAGATTCCCTGCAATGCTCTGTACTAGTACACAGCCAGCCATTTAACATCCCTGCCAGGCAGCCAGCCCTAATTAGTGGAATAAATGACTCCTCATGGTTACCACAGAGCCCTTGCCTTCTCTTGCTGTAAGTAAATCCTTACCTAGTCTTACCAATCCATCACTTGTGATTGGAGGGCTCTTAACATGAGGTGGTGATTGTTTGTTTTTTGTTTTTCTACATAACTTGGACTTTAGGTCAATTTTGCCAGAGTTCACCTGCATACCCTGCCTGCACTACACAGCCAGCCATTTATCATCACTGCCAGGACAGGCAGCCAGCCCTTATTATGGAATAAATGACTCCTCATGGTTACCACAGAGCCCTTGCCTTCTCTTGCTGTAAGTAAATCCTTACCTAATCTTACCAATCCATCACTTGTGATTGGAGGGCTCTTAACATGAGGTGGTGATTGTTTGTTTTTTGTTTTTCTACATAACTTGGACTTTAGGCTCAATTTTGCCAGATTCACCTGCATACCCTGCCTGCACTACACAGCCAGCCATTTATCATCACTGCCAGGACAGGCAGCCAGCCCTTATTAATGGAATAAATGACTCCTCATGGTTACCACAGAGCCCTTGCCTTCTCTTGCTGTAAGTAAATCCTTACCTAGTCTTACCAATCCATCACTTGTGATTGGAGGGCTCTTAACATGAGGTGGTGATTGTTTGTTTTTTGTTTTTCTACATAACTTGGACTTTAGGCTCAATTTTGCCAGATTCACCTGCATACCCTGCACTACACGCCAGCCATTTATCATCACACTGCCAGACAGGCAGCCAGCCCTTATATGGAATAAATGACTTCTCAACTCATGGTTACCACAGAGCCCTTGCCTTCTCTTGCTGTAAGTAAATCCTTACCTAGTCTTACCAATCCATCACTTGTGATTGGAGGGCTCTTAACATGAGGTGGTGATTGTTTGTTTTTTGTTTTTCTACATAACTTGGCTTTAGGCTCATTTTTGCTAGATTCACCTGCATACCCTGCACTACACAGCCAGCCATTTATCATCACTGCCAGGACAGCAGCCACCCTTATTAATGGAATAAATGACTCTCAACTCATGGTTACCACAGAGCCCTTGCCTCTCTTGCTGTAAGTAAATCCTTACCTAGTCTTACCAATCCATCACTTGTGATTGGAGGGCTCTTAACATGAGGTGGTGATTGTTTGTTTTTTGTTTTTCTACATAACTTGGACTTTAGGCTCAATTTTGCTAGATTCACCTGCATACCCTGCACTACACACGCCAGCCATTTATCATCACTGCCAGGACAGGCAGCCAGCCCTTATTAATGGAATAAATGACTTCTCAACTCATGGTTACCACAGAGCCCTTGCCTTCTCTTGCTGTAAGTAAATCCTTACCTAGTCTTACCAATCCATCACTTGTGATTGGAGGGCTCTTAACATGAGGTGGTGATTGTTTGTTTTTTGTTTTTTCTACATAACTTGGACTTTAGGCTCAATTTTGCTAGATTCACCTGCATACCCTGCACTACACAGCCAGCCATTTATCATCACTGCCAGGACAGGCAGCCAGCCCTTATTAATGGAATAAATGACTTCTCAACTCATGGTACACACGAGCCCTTGCCTTCTCTTGCTGTAAGTAATCCTTACCTAGTCTTACAAATCCATCACTTGTGATTGGAGGGCTCTTAACATGAGGTGGTGATTGTTTGTTTTTTGTTTTTTCTACATAACTTGGACTTTAGCTCAATTTTGCCAGATTGAATTCGCCTGCATATTTACTCTGCACTACACGCCAGCCATACTATTGGAACATCTGACTGTCTATTAAAGCCTTGCCTCATCTGCCATAACCGGTTTTCTTTGCTGTAAGTAACCTTACGTACAGATACCAGGGATAATGTTCACTCTTAAGGACTAACAGGGCTATGTACGGAGAGCCTAGGGCTAACAACATGAATTTAAACGGTAAAAGCCATTTGCGACTTAACACATAGCTGCCCTGTAGGCTGTAAAGCTCTAAAATTAAACATTTGAAAGTTTTTTGGGTTTTTTTTTTTTAGTTCTAATCCAACCACTGACTGAATTACTTTATTTTGAAATGGATTTGAAAGTTCTTCGCTGGAAAGTGTGCCCTTGCTAAGAAAATCATGCACGCTAAACAACACCATTGCAATTCTCTGATATAGTTTATAGAGGATGATGAGGAATCATTATTATCTGATAATATTTCAGCACCGTCTTTATCTGTCCAGTTGGATGAATCTGCATCTTCCACTTCCAGCCAGATTCAGAAGAGACACTGTGGTTTCCATTCTGATGAGACAGAGACATCTTCCATCTCAGTGTCAAAGAAGACAACCACCCTGTCAAGGGAAGAATGTAGCTGTTCTGTTCCACATTGCCATATGATCTTGGAGAGAAACAAGGGCCCTAGTCAGCCAACTTATTAAAGTACCCTTTGAGCAGTATGGCTTAAAGAGGCGTTGTTTTAGGTACCAATGGTTTAAAAGTATGGGTGGTTAGAATATTCTGTACAGTCAACAGCACTTCCTGTTTTGCATGCCGCACTATTTGGGTTAACCCATAACAGGGTTCATAAAATGGCTTTGTGTGCTAGAGGCTTTAAAACTGGAAGCAGCTCTAATTCTTTTGCGAACATGAGAAATCATCTAGTCATATGGCAGCCATGGCTGCATGGGCTAATTTCAAAGCATCACAAACTTCAGTAATATTGTTGATCAGATATATTCGCATCTGAGCACAAATAAGAGATAGACGTAATTATATTCTTCGTCTTGTTTGTATTACAGAGTTTTTTGCAAAGCAAGTATTGCATTTAGGGGTCATGATAGACAGAAGAGAGCCATAATCGTGGTAACTTTATAGAATGTCTGTTGTTACTAAAAAAATTTGATCCTTTCCTACAGAAGTATGTTCCGCCTCGCAATGCTTTATACACAGCTCCCTCGTGTCAAAATGGGTTTATTCAATGTTGTGCGGAAGAGATTTTAAGTAAGATGGTAAACAAGTGAAATATCTGGCTTCTATGCAATCATGGCAGATGAAGCTAGAGATAAAACAAGAAACCTTCTTTCACTTTGTATTCGGTATGTGGAGCAAAATAGTAACTGTACAGTGGAGCATTTTCCTCGGCTTCACCGAATTGAAAGAGTTAATGCGGATACAATTACTGAGGCTATTGTAAACTGTCTAAAGTCTATGGGTTGGACAATATTATGTGTGTTGCTCAGACATATGATGGGGCAGCTGTTATGAGTGGAGCAACTGGAGGTGTTCAGGCCAAATTTAGACAGATTTATCCCAAGCTATCTATGTCCATTGTTATGCCCATGAGTTAAACTTGGTTTTGTGCTATACCTGCAAAGCTAACAAACAGGCTTCTGTATTTTTTGAAACCTTAGAATCATTATAACAACTTTTTTACTACTTCTCTTGTCACCATCAAAATTTAATGAAGTGCAATCACAACTAGGATTAAAAGGAAATGAGCTTGTTCAACTTTGTCCAACACGTTGGGCTTGCCAGGTCCGGTCAATAAATGCAGTTTTAGCAAATTTCCCAGCCATTACCCAGTGCCTTTCTGAATTTCAGTCTTCAACAGCAAGAGGTTTGTCTGCTATATTAGGAAGTTGAGCACCATTTTTTCATTGTTCATGTTCCAGTCTTATTAGGGACTACAGAGTGCTTCCATAAACTTCTACAAAAAGAGATCTTGATTTAACAAAGGCAGTAGACCTCAAACAGGCTGTTGTTACTACTCTGACATCAATGCGCACACCTGAGAAAGTTCAGGAACTATATTTGAAATGTGTAGCTCTGTGTCAAGACAACAAAATTGACATTTCAAACCTGATGTAAGGAAAAAGCCAAAAGAATGCAAGACTATTTGATTGAGGTGCCAATGTCAGGTGCTACAAGGCAAGAAGAATACGATAAACAGAGGAGTTGAGGAGTAATCTTTTTTCCCTTGCTTAGATAGAATGCTTTCTGACTGAACTTGACAAGCGTTTTTCCACCGTACAGGAGGGCTTGATGAAGGGAATTCATGCTGTAATCCAAATTCTGACAACTTCTTTCAGATGATTTAGAGGCTCTAGCAATCCATTACAACCTAAGCATGCCAAAGGAAGAATCTCTGTTGCCAATGGCCAAAATTATTTTAAGTTAAAGACACTTGATACAAATAATCAACGTCTAAGGTTTTTTGCAGAGTTGGACCCTCTAATATTCCCATCTTTAAGAAAACTTATGCAGATTGCATTAACAATCCCAGTCAGTACTGCAGCTGCGAAAGATCTTTCAGTGCCCTGAGACGCCTGCACACTTGGCTGAGAAGAACAATGGGCCAACAACGACTAAATTATTTAGCAATCCTTGCCATTGAAAAATCTTATCTGCAAGATATCTCTGAATACAGTTATTGACCGTTTTGCAAATATGCCAGAGAAGAACACACTTTTGTGTGTAACAAGCTAAACTAAATGTTTGTTCAGGGCCTTTTATGCATTATTGCATTATTTGGATCACACTGCTTGAATTCCCTCCATTGTTAAACACTAAACAGGCTTTTAACTACATTCCATATGTTTGTATTCACAGGGAGGTGAGATGCTTATTCCCACCTCCCTGTGAATAATAGAACGCCCCGGAGGACACTGGAGTTGAACTTACCGCTGCTCCATTCGCAGTTCCTTCCTGACACGACGCACGCTGCCTGATCGCGTGCCTAACTTTTGTATTGGCGCGCATGCGCCAAAGATAGGCGCTTGGTTGGGCATGCTGCTGTCAGTGCAGAAGGAACTGCAATGGAGCAGCGGTAAGTTCAACTCCAGTGTCCCCCGGCGTTCTATTATTCACAGGGAGTGGAAAAGCATTCTCACCCCCTGTGAATACAAACATATGGAATGTAGTAAAAATTCCTGTTTAGTGTTCCTTTAACTAATTTTGAGAACTTAAAAAGTATTTGAGAGGCACTGGGGTTTTTTTTTTTTTTTTTTTGTTGTTTTTAAATCTAATTAATTGACATCTCTATTATGTTACCATATCATTTCTTAGTAAAGGAGAACCTAACACACACACTCCCATCACTTGTCAGGAAATGTTTTTTGGCATGTTTTTTCCTTTAGAAGCAATGGGCAATTGTATGATATGGACAAAAGTCTATAGGTTCTTAACTCTTGATTTACCTTCTATATCTTCAAACAAGTTTGTAAAACTTGCATTTGCTGGGACTGTTGCTCCACCCAACCCTCTGGCTCGACCAATAAGAAGATGCACCCTAAAAAAAGTGCATGCTCCATTGGTCACTGACGGAAAGGAGGGGAGCACAAAGTCCTGACAATTGCAACTTTTTTTTTGATTGTGGATATAGGAGGTAAACCTATGGTGAGTACCTAGCACTAAACTGCTAGCCTAGGCACTTCTAACTGAGGGGTAATTACGCAAGTATAGTTCCACTTTAAACTTCCTTATCCACACCCTTACTTGTACCGAAGCACACACATTGTAAATTGCAAATCCTGCTCGCTCTGTTCTTAACCTTCTACTTGATATTGTCCAACCCATAGACTCTTAACATTATATGCTGTCTTCTCTTTTTTTTTTTTGGCTACACTGAAGTTTTGGTCTGAATAATGACACTTGGGAGATGTTCCCTATGGTAGCTGTCATCTGTAGTCAGAAAAGGAAAACTGAACTTGCTGCTAAGGCGGCTTTATTCCAAAAATCTTTATCCCCTATTAGAATGCACTGGTGCACTACTGAAAACTTGTCATGTTTTTGTCTTCTTACACTTTGTAAGAACAGAAATTTACACCAGTCTACAGTATCTTGATTGATTTCTCATGTTCTGCAAAAAGAAAACATCTTATGATGATGATATTCTGTTCTACTGTGTGCCCCCCTGTTCAATGTTAGAGAATTACATTGGTTTAACTTGTTCCTATTTGCAATGCATGATATGATATTCCTTGAGCAGTGAGCAACACCCAGGATTCGAATTTTGCTGTTTGGAGACTTGGAGTCATTTAAATCTATGTGGCTGACTGGCTTAGGCTCGCTCCTCCTACACCTGTTTTAATTAAAGTTTGATAGGAACTAGCAGCATTGTCATTCTTGTCTAGTTAGTGTTAATAGCTGTAATACACTGGAAGAATGACTGGTTAATTGAACAGTGGTGATTTTAGGCAATATAAATTGTCACATTGTTTGGTTTTTAAAGAGCATTACACTGCTTTAACCTGTTCCTATTTGCAATGCATATGATATTCCTTAGCAGTGAGCAACACCCAGCTTTAGATTTCTCTGGATTGACTCATTTACATCTATGTGGCTGGCTGTAAGGCTCACTCTATCCATACAACCGTTTTATTTAGTACAAATATACAAGTTTGATATGAACTAGCAGCATTTGTCTAGTTAATGTTAACTGTAATAACAGTGAAAAAATGACTGGTTTGTGGAACTGTGGTGATTTTAGGTGATTATAATAATTGTCACATTGTTTTGGTTTAACATTGAAGGTTTCTTCTTGGTGTAATCTCCCACACACCTACTCTTTATTAGGGTCCAAATGTTGCCGGTGGCTGCTGCTGCCTGCTGGACCCACCACTGTCAGTGGTATTAATACCAAAAAATAACAGGAAAACCACTGTGGACTTCCTGTTTTTTGATGAAGGCTTCAGTAACTTTACTTACATGCAGATATTCCGAAATGCTGTAAGAACATTAATAAAGTAATGTGGCAGACATTTTATTTTTCACTTTCTGGAGCACCACTGCCAGTGTGGTATTAATATCCATGATAACAGGAAGTCCACAGCACACCAGTCTTAGCGTAAGGGTAGTTTATTATAACACAAGTGTGTTATAATAAACCTACTAACGCTAAGATCGTGTGTGCACTGTGGACTTCCTGTTATATATTGATAAGGTTTTGTTAACTTAACTATATATGAAAGAATATTCCTGAAATGTTTAACTTGAGAAATGAATAAAAAGGCCATGTTGGCAAATATTTATTTTCTCACTTTCTGGAGTGGAGCACACTGCCAGTGGTATTAATTATCCATGATAACTGAAGTCCACAGTGCACACAGTCTTAGCGTATAGTGTAGTTTATTATAACACAAGTGTGTTATAATAAACTACTAACGCTAAGATCGGTGTGCACTGGGACTTCCTGTTATATATTGATAAAGGTTTTGGTAACTTAACTATATATGAAGAATATATTCCTGAATGTTGTAACTTGAGAACATGAATAAAAAGGCCATGTTGGCAAATATTTTTTTCTCACTTTCTGGAGTGGAGCACCACTGCCAGTGCACTGTGGACTTCCGTTATATGTTGATAATGGTTTTGGTAACTTAACTATATAAAGATTTTCCTGAATGTTGTAACTTGAAACATTAATAAAAAGGCAATGTTGGCAAACATTTTATTTCTCACTTTTCTCATTTCTTTTGTGGTCCAAATCTGCTACAAAGTATAACAGTTAACCTCATTCAATGTATTTATATTGCATAACCATTATTAAAAGCAGAACTGTATGGTCACTAAACAGTGTTTTAGTGACAATACAGTTCTGCTTTATAACGGGTTATGAAATATAAATACATGAATGAGGTTACACATTACCTTGTTCATAATACTTCATAATGCCTGCATTGTTTGAAACCTAGCTCCTTGAAACCTATGGCTTTATATCAGACTTTTTTATAGTTTTTATCAATACATTGGTGCTAATTTAAACCAATCAGATCAAATAGTAAGTAATAACTATAAAAGTATACTTACTTAGTATACTTACTATAGTAAGTTTTCAAATAGTAAGTAATATATAATTGGTTGGGGCAAAATTAAATTAAGCACCACCAGTTTTAAGTATAACTCAAATAAGCCCGTTAGTATTTGATGGGTGTGTGGTTAATTAGGGGCATAGCGGGGGGGGGGGTGTGGTCTGACCTAAAAAATTTCACGCTACGTGCGGTCGAAAATAAGCCTTATGTATTTTATGGGTGTGGGCAATTGGGGGCGGGTGCAGGGGCGTGGCAGGGGGTGTGGCCTAAAAAATTCGCCGCCGCGCTACGCGCGGCGAATGGTGCCCAAGGGTGCCCCGGATCTTTCACAGCTCTAGATACGCCCCTGCCTGGTCCTCTCACTTTCTCCACCTAACTTTCTCTTCTCCCTCCAGGAGTGGACCAACACTAGCACCTATAAGGATGGTCCTTCCTACTTGGTCTTTACTAAACTCTTTTCTGTCTCTCAGTTTGTTAGTAACTCCTTCCCACTCTCTGATCACATCATCAATTACTTTCTCTACACCTACTCTCCCCTGATGCTCCATCTACTGTCCTTGTTCGCAACACCCGAGCAATAGACCTTCCTGCTCTATCCTCCTCTCTCAGTTCATACTCGCTGCTCTCATGTCTGACTCTAACCCTGATTCCCTAATACATTCGTACAACTCTGTCTCTGCTCAATTCAGTATACCAATTTCCTACGCCGCTGTACTCGTGCAGCTAAGCGGCTGTCTAAAAAGTCACACAGTCAGACAGACATTTCAAGCTCAAGTTGTTGTGTCTTAATTCGGCTCTTTCAGCAGCTAAACACTCCTACTTTATCACACTTATAACAATAACAAAGTACCCCCACGTCATCTTTTTTCGCTATTAAAAGTCTTGCAGCCCTCCTCTATGGACACTCTTTATTCCATTAACGCTCCTCAGGATTTTGCAGACTACTTTAGAAATAAAATAGATGATATCCGTACTCTAATCCCCTCACCCAAGGACAACTCTTGCCTTCTGGAATCTTTCACCCCTGTCACCCATTCTGAAGTCTTCGACCTCCTGTTGTCCTCACTGCTTACAATGTTTACCCTTGATCCCATGTCCTCCTTCCTACTCAGACACTGAGCTCAGGGTTCGGTTTTAGGACCCTTGCTGTTTTCCCTCTACACTATCTCTCTGGGAGAAATAATCATTTCTTTGGTTTTTAATATCACTTATATGCTAATGATACCCACATTTACTTGTCCACCCCTATGCTAAAACCCTGAAGTTCAATCCCAATCTCTAAATGTCTGCGCTCTATCCCTTCCTGGATGGCGCACCCGCCGCCTTAAACTCAATCTATCCAAAACGGAAATAATCATTACCCCCCTAAACTGGGACCTAGTCCATCATTCTCCATCTCTATTGACAATATGGTCATTAACCCGTGAACGCTGTCTAGGATTTATCTTTGACTCTTCTCTTTCCTTCCATCATCACATTAACATGTCGCTAGACCTGAGCGTTTTCCTTCTTCGCAATATTGCCAGATACTCTGTCACTTCTCTACTAAAATGTTCATCCATGCCCTATAATCTCCCGTCTTGACTATTGTACATCCTACTACTTGGACTCCCGGCCCTCTCTCTCTCTCTCTCCTCTCCAATCTTAAACTCGCAGCTCGGATCATCTCGCTCTCCTCCAAAGAGAACCCACAACCCCAATACTTCAGTCCATAGGGTGGCTTCCCATCAAACAAAGAATCATATTTAATGCCCTACTTTTAACCTTTAAATCCATTCACTCTAATGCACCTCCCTACTTATCTTCTCTCTTGGTCTCTTATGTCCCAGCTGTGCCCTTCGCTTCTGGCAAGGAAATCTCGACAAGACCCCAACTTACACACTGCTGCCTCCCGCCTTAAACCATTCTCTCTTGCTGCTCCCCTACCTTTGGAACTCTCCCACTCTCTCTGCTTCGCCTGGTGACATCCATTAATACTTTCAAACTAGACTGTTATCCTACCTATCTGAGCATCAGCAGAACGAATGATTGTTAGCCCTTTTCAGCCCTTTGTACCACCCCCCCCCCCCCCCCATTCGGGGCAGGAATCTCATTCCTAATGTGTCAAGGCTTGTGTGCAATTATATCCATTTATACATAATTTATAATATTGCTTTCTTAACTGATTATGAAATTGTATTTAATTTAATTTGTATCTATCTGTATAATGGCACTTATCCCCTTGTTTGTATACTCAGTATTTTATAATGTACAGAGCTGCGTCACCCAGTGGCACTTTATAAATAAAATAGCAGCCCAGGTGCAGCAAGCTCCAGACCTTTGCAAGCCAGAACCAATCACTAAGGCTGAGGCCACACTGCAACGCACAGGAATCGTACACACAATCGCAACGTTATCGCATGCAATTGTCGCGCGATTCTTTTCCGTTTGCGTGTATTGTGTGCGCGATTCTTTTGCGTTGCTTGTGCGCTTTTGCCGATTTCCGTTATGGAAACAAATATGGTGAACATGTCGTTACCGAAACACGAACGGACTTGCATTCGCATCGCGCATCAGAAATTTCCATTTTGCAAAAACTACGGGCGCATATTGCGAGTGTAAAACTTGTACGCAAATGCGAGAAAAACTCGCTAGTGTGGCCTAGCCCTAAGACCAAACCCCGGAAGGAGAAACCGCCCTACATTACAAAGCAGTGTCACCAATAAAGTATTCAGCAGCAATAGTACATTGATTGCAACAGTATTATGTAGTCTATCTCCATCACGTGCAAGCAATGCCACAAACAGCATGAGGGCCGTACTATCCTCCCCTTCGTGTATCTCTAAGGGAACGCATAAGAGCTATATAAAAAGACAAGACTTCCCCTGTGGCTAGGCACTTTGTCACTTGCACAGACGCAGACCCCACTCAAGTTTCCTATAGGGGGATACAATACATCTATATACCCTCACGCCCCACGGCATTAACACAGCCTGGGACATGTTTGTTTATGTTGACTGAGAACATTAGAGCTCTATGCCCCTTCTCTTACCCCTCCTTTCATCATCCTTTTCTTCCCCCCTTTTCCCATATCCCTCCCCCCATTTTTCATTCCCTTTTTACCTTTATTTATCCTGTGATGCCTTGCAGACATCTAGTATCCATGTATTAGCTACATATATGGTTCCACCCTCTTAAGTTTGTCAATACATTATAGTATCTTTGTTTTTTCTCTTCCTGTTTAGTATCCTATTAGGAGTTATTTTGAATATGCTATGGCTGAATTTAAGTTATTGATATGTGATTTTACCTTTAGGGTTACATGTACCTCCATCTATCGTAGTAATGATTTCATCGAATTGATTAGGTTCTGGTACCTCTCCCTATATAAGCCTTGATGAAGTGTATGTAAACGCAAACACGTCGGCATGACCGCTTTGTTTCTTTGTATTCCTTTGTAATCTAATAAAACATTCATTCGTATCTTAGGAGAGGTCACTGCTGTTTTCCAGTTGCACATCTCCTTCCGTGTGTGTGTGTCTTAAGCATGTTACACATGTTGCTCATCCTTCCTCCTGACCGACCATCCAGCACTTCCGACTGGTCAGCCAGAGGAGGACTGTTGGTTAATGCGATGTGGGTGTGTTTTCAGACGTTTCAATTGTCAATTTGTCTAATTTGGATGAACAGTTGGTTGCGGACAAAATCCAATGCGCGTTTGGGCCCAAACGATCGATCGGAACAAAATACGCATGATGTGTACACAGCTTTAGTGATCCGTTCAATTTCTACCCTAAGAAAAATTTGTTTACCAAATTTCTACCCTTCCTCTTCAAATGAATTATACCAGGATATCCAACCTGTGCCCTCTAGATGTTTAATAATGCAACTCCTAGCATTCCCTGGCTACTCAACATCTGTAAGGCCTTATGTTAGACATCCCTAAATTATAGACTCAGGGGAAGTGAACCAGTAGCATGAAACAGAGTGAAGGAAGATTTGTAGAGATACGAGATATATACCAGGTATAATCTAAACTTGGCGACACTTTCATTAAAGCAACTGGAAGAGGTGAAAAGCTGGAAATTATCATTTTTCAACACATTTAAAAGTCTTTTAGTTTTTATCATCTCATTTATTCCAGGGGTAATGGAAATGTATTTAGTACATTAGTTTCACATACATTATGCTTCTTTAAATGGTAAAGATCTCTTGGAATCTTTGGTAATTCTTATGACTTTAATTTAAAAAAAACCAAAACAAAAACATAAAATTCGATTCCTTTGTGATTAAACCAATGACACCATTATCTGCAACAAAATATCGGATTCCACATAGTTTCCACATCCTGAGGAGAATGTAAAACGTATTATATTATATTATGAAGCTGAAGGATTAAAACACAAAACGCGTAGGGAGTACCTCACAAGCCATCACAATGTGGATTATACCTTACCATAAGACCACACGATTTAAACCATAGCAGGAAGGTGCAACTTCAACAACTGCTAATGGAACTGTTTCTGTTCTGCAAGGTTTTTATGTTTTTTGTTTTTTAGTGCATTATAAAGTTTTGTTGGAAACCTCTGTGTGCAGAGGTTTTGGGAGCTATACAGACCAAGCAAGCATCGAAACAGCACAGAGTAAAGCCTGCATTACCCTAGCGTTGGATAAACACAAGTGAGTGTTTTAAGAAATTTAAATATTGTAAGTGTCATTTTAAACTGATTTTAACCTATTTATGTTTTTTTTTGTTTTTTTTTAACCCTTCCCCTACCCATACCTCCAAGTGCAAGCAAGATACTATTAAAGATTTTATAAACAAATTCATGGAAAACTTGCAAAGCAGACACCCTACTACAGTAGTCATCCCTTACCACACCAAGTGCGGAGTAACCCCTTCTACAGTTTTATCCAGTATTGCTCATCCTGGGTAAATACTCTAATTTATAGCGTGTACATTAATTTAAATGTGTGTCTGTGGTGTTTTAATAGCTTTCTAATAGCCACCAATTTAACCCCTCTAACCATTTCCCTAAATGTATACAGGGTGAGGACCTAAAACTTTAAAAGGCAATATGCAATGAAGGTGGAAAAATGTGCCCATGCATCTGCAGTAAACAATGAAATGTTATGCAACTGAGTAACCCAGTAAAAAACTGATGGGTTGCTGCAAAATATAACCATGGACAAACTTTCTCCTTTTTATTGCATTAGTTCCCTTAGTCCTCATCCCTGCTATATGTTATTTAAAAAACCTCCCTAAGTTTCAGCTATATTTTTAAAACCACCTGGCCATCATTTTACCATGATCTGGAACCAAGAGTCAAATGAATTGTCTGTAGACTTTCAAGACAGGATTGTCTCGAGTCACAAATCTGAGGAATGTTACAAATGAATTTCTACTGCTTTAAAGGTCCCAGTAGTAGCCTCCATCACCCATAATGGCGCTCTTGAACTCTGAAGATTTGGGCGACGGTTCAATCTTTCAGCATGACAAAGAACAAAGGACACAGATATCAAAGGAGTGAGCAAACTCTGTGGATGTCCTTGTGTAGACCATCCAGAGCCCACACTTGAATATAATAAAACATCTCTGGAGAATCTTAAAATGGCTGTGCACCGACTCTTCCCACCAACCTATGTAGCGTAGAGGTGCTACATATAGGAATGGACTAAACTGACCACGGTATAGGTTGGCCAAGTTGTGGGCATCATATCCAAAAAGACTTGAGCCTGTTTTGCTGCCAAATCTTGCATTGAGCAAAGCTAGTGGGATACTCATGTATCCATTTTAGAATAATAAAATGTGGGGGAAATGAAGGTGAATACTTTTGTGATGCAGCTGTAAATAACTGTAATTATTAATGGGCTTTGGGGACCTGAAAGATTGGGGCCTTTCTATAACAATTTCAGGTTTTGGGAGTGGGGGATAATAAGATTTTCTGGTGTGGACAAGCTGGTATTTACAACAAGGTCATAGTAGTGCATGAACCTATTCTGGTCTAAAATCTACATCCTTGTAAACTTTGCGCCAGTGATTGTAAAGACCCGGTGGACCCTAGAACAGGGGGCATTTGCAGTGAAGAGAAAAACTGTCAGTTAAGTGTTAAGTTGGGAAAACTGTAGGCTAGGAGGAGCTGTGAAGCAACAGCGTATTGTCATAACTCAGAAGGTCAGAGAGTGGGGTCACAAGGTATAGCAGTAAGGGTAAAAAGGGTAGCAAATAAGATAGGGAAAGGGTGAAGAATTGTGCCCCCCCCACCCTCCTTTAGTTGGGTAGCAGAAAAGGATACATTTGAGGTAAGAAAATTGTAGGCTGGGGGGTGATCGTGGGTCTGTTCCTTTTGTCACCGCAGTTGGTGGTGGTCCATAGAGGTCAGATGGAGCAAATGTGAGAAAGTTTGTTACTGGTTGGATTGATCCTTTTGGCTAGGGAGGGGTATCAGATGGTAAAAGGAGGGCACTCATTGAGCTGGTTGTGGTGTGGCTGATGAGCAACGCTAGGGTGGTAGGAAAAGGGGGCAGGCAACTATGGACTATGTTTTATTACTTACGTTTATTACTATTGTTTAACAATATATGTGGAATGTGAAGATTAATGTTTATATGGCACTTTGTGCAGGTTGGGTTGTTTATATTCGGTGGTGTAGATTTGCCACTTAATTTGTAAATGGAATGTTTGCACTTTAAATATGTTAATTATGCAATAAAGAAACCTGCTGTTGCCTTTTGTTCCAAGAAGTGGTCCGTGTCATCTGTGGGCCGGGAAAAGGAAAAGGGTTACAGGGTTAAAAGGTATATCATAAGAGTTTTTATTGGCACTATCACTGCCATACGGATACTGTGGATTTATATATAGACCCTTGCTCTTAAAAAGTTTTAACTAATCGCTAACACCCGTAAATCATTATGTTCCAGAAAATATCTGTTGTTTCAATTAGATCAACTGGACTTGAAGTTTAGTTCTTGAAGACGTTTTGCTAGTCTCCGACTGCTTTCCTCAATTCAGAATGACTTGTACAAGAATCTGTGGCAATTATGTACCCTGGAAAATCCCAATTAGCATATCACAGCCAAGTGTAAGGGCGTGATTGGATAGTGGCTAAGAGGTGTTATAGGAAGCCCAGAGTAGGGTGTCATAACAGCATTGTACATGCAGACAGATGGGTCGAACCCCCCCCACCTCTATTTAGGGCTTGGTTCTTTTATTTTCACATAAATGGCCTCCTTAACACCTCTCTTGAACCAGTCACATTCCTTTGCCAATATGTTAACATTACATCTTCAAAGGTATGTCCTTTATCCTTAAGATGCAGGTACATGGCTTGAGTCCTGACCCGAGGAATTGGCTCTTCTGTGCTGGGCCATACGTTGTGCAGTTGTTGTTTGGTCTCCCCCCACTACAATCAGAGCATTCTTCACTGCACTGCACTGCGTATATGAAGGTCCGCTTTTCTTGTGTTTCGGTATTGGGTCTTTCGGATGTACCAATTTGCTGCCTCGCGTTTTTGCTGCTCCGTTTAAAGCAGACAGGATATGGTGTGTTTTTTGAAAACTCTTCTTAATTTCTCCGGAGACCCCTGCTACATTGGGATGACCATGTTCTTTCTCTCCTGTCTTGCTTTTTCCCTTCACTGTTGTATTCGTGTTTCTTTTCTCTCTTCTTGCTTTTTCCCCTTCACCTGTTGGTATTCGTGTTCTTTTCTTTTCCTTCTCTGCGTCTTTTGACAAAGGCCCAGTCTGGATATCCACAAGTTTTAAGGGCTCCTCTGAGATGTTTCATTTCTTTAGCCTTCACCTCTGTGCTAGTGGGGATGTTCTCAGCTCTGTGTTTGGCAGCTTCTATTGACCCCCAGCTTGTTGATCTAAAGGGGTGTGTGGGAGTCAAACATCAAATACTGATCTGTGTGTGTTTTGGTTTTCTGTAAACCTCTACTTCCAGTTTAACCATTTTCCTTAACTTCTACCAAGCAGTCCAGAAAGCTCAGTTTGTTGTTTTGTACCTCTTCCCTTGGTAAATTTGATGTTTTGGTCTACCGCATTAATGTGTTCTGTGAAAGCTTGTACTTCCTTCTGGTGGATTTTAACCCGATCATATTTGATGTTGGACTCCCACCCCACCCTTTACATCACAAGCTGGGGTCATCAGAACCCTGCAACACAGACTGAGAAACTCCCCACTAGCACAGATGTGAGGCTAAGAAATGAAACATCTCAAGAGCCCTTAAACTTGTGGATATCCAGACTGGGGCCTTTGTCAAAAGAAGCAGAAGGAAAGAAAGAACACGAATACAACAGTGGAAGGGAAAGCAAGACAGTAGACCGCAAGACAATGTTCATCCCATATGTAGGCATGGGGTCCTCCGAGAAATAAGAAGAGTTTCAAAAAACACCGTATCCTGTCCTGCTTTAAAAACCGAGCAACACCGAGGCAGCAATTGGACATCCGAAGACCGCAATACCGAAACACAAGAAAAAGCGACTCATATACGCGTGCATGCAGTGAAGAATGCCTCTATATTTGTAATGTGGGGGAGACAAACAACAACTGCAATCAAACGTATGGCCCAGCCACAGAAGCAGCCAATATCCTCGGTCAGTGACTCACCTGTGTAATCTGCATCTCAAGATAAGGACCAATACTTTGAAGATGTAATTTTAACATATTGGCAAGGAATGTGGACTGGTTTCAAAGGGAGGTGTTAGAGGCATTTATGTGTAAATAAGAACCAAGCCTAAAATCAGAGGTGGGGGGTTCGACCACCATCTGGTCTGCCATGTAACAATGCTGTTGACACCTTACTCGGGCTTCCTAATAACACCTCTTAGGCCATCTATCTATCACGCCCTTAACACCTTGGCTGTATAAAATGCAAATTGGGATTTTTCCCAGGTACATAATTGCCACAGATCTTGTACAAGTCATTCTGATTGAGAAAGCCAGTCGGATGACTAGCGTAAACGTCTCAAGAACTAAACCTTCAAGTCCCAGTTATTAATTGAATAACAGATATACCATGACCTGGATGAATGAGAACCTTCATAAGCATGTTCCAGAAAATCAATAATTTCTGGTGTTTGTAAATTTTATTGTAATAAATCTTTGTAGATATAACAAGTAAGTTTTCCTTTATGTATATGCCCTCTAGTGGTTCAAATCCACATAAGCAGTTATCCCTGGCCATAGTGATCAAGCCTCTCTTTTCGGAAAAATACAAAGGGTTATTTCAATAAAAAAGGTGCTAATTATCCCCAACCCATCAGATTCTTTTATTTAACATTTAAAGCTAACATCTGATGGTGTGGGGCAAATTAGCCCACATTTTAAATGATAACGACTTTTATTTGAATAACCCTGACAGGTTCTTGAGCTGTGAGCTGAAGGTTATGAATAGTAGCATGTATTAATTGTGATTAAACATCTCATAATCACTTTCCTGGGCATGTCCATGGCGTGGGGTGGTGGGGGGGAGGACACCGATTGCTAACGCTCACTTTTTGAGTGACAGGTCTTTCCCTAAATCCTAGAACATTACTAAATCTAACAAGGGAGATTCAATCAAAGTTATTTTCGTTTAAATGGTGCTAATTTTTGCCCCAACCATCAGAACTTAGTAAGATTTGCAGCTACAACATCTATTGGTTGGGGAAAAATTAGCACCAGTTTAAAGGCTACAACTTTTTTGATAACCCCCCTATATTGTACAAAAGGACAGTGTATAAATTTGATGCTCTGTTTAGAAGTGATGTTGGGAATTGTACTAAGCTGTTAGTAGGCTCTGATGCAAATATGAGATACAAGTTCAACGCCTGCTATTATTTACCACAAGACGTCAGATGTTTAGCTTATTACAAACCAGGTCACTGCAGCTGGCAACACTGATTGGTTGCTGCAGATTTTTACCAGGCAAAATATAGCACCTTTTTTCTCGTCATAAGCCCCTCTCGGTTTTTAAAGTTTGCATATTGTAATAAGAGAGACTGTAAATTAAAATCGGGTGCTGTCATGGAGCAGTGGTACGAAACGAACCTCGTTTTCAAAGTCGGACACTGGCAGTATCAAAATACTAAGATATGAACATAACCGTGTTTGTGAAACCATGGTAGAAAACTCGCAAAAATTTCAGTTTTCAATTGGTGTTTAAATTTTCGATACATTCCATCTCTAAGTAGGTGGGAGATGTTTTGGAGCAGAATTGAAGTTTTGGGTGAACGGATAAAGGCAAAATAGGACCAGCTACAGGTTATTCAATAAAATATTAATTTCAATTAATTTTCAATAAAATATATTAATAAAAATGGTCTAATTAATTGCCCTCAACCACACATGCCTAGCTTTCAAATGTTAATAAGATCTGATTGGTTGGGGCAAAATTAGCACCATTTTTAAGCGATAACGAACTTTTATTGAATCCTCCCTGCTAATGTTTGATGTCAAGTCCCAAAGGATGTTCTGTTCAAGTATAGGGTCGTCGCTCGTTGTAACATTATAAACTTGTAAAAAGAGCACAGGGGGTCCGGCTACGCCTAAACACCAAAACCCCTCTGCTCATGAGCTTTACAGATATAAGCTTGAGCATAGACGGCGAGTTGGCAGTGGGAGACAAGCAGGGAAACACAGTCAGTTTTCCAGTTGGCTTGATTAGGCCTTGTTTGATGTCAGTCACTGTTATCTAGTGACTGTCGATTCCTGATTGAGCCTAGCATTTGGAGTGTGGTGCTCAGGGCATAATACACACGTTAGTTGTACTCTCAGAACCGTGGGGCGGCGACAATGGATTCCTCTTTTACATTAAGTCTGGGTCAGCTATATAATATTTTGGAGAGGGATATACATTCCGGGGTGGGGCACTACTGTGGCAGACAGTAGGGGGCCGCTAATTGTCGTCCTGTCTAATTCCTGGCTTAGCAACGCTGCACTTTTAGGATACTGCTACTATAAATGCACCATCTAACTCTGGGTCAATTGTTGGCGTTCGCCGCAAGCATTAATACCAGAGAAGACCTCAACATCGCTCATCGTACCCTACTTAATTTTCACAGCATTTCTGCTCCATTATGTAGGCAGAGCCTGTACCCCGTTCATCAATCTGTCTTGCGCAAGATCGACCACGGTATGATTATAGATCCTAAGTCAGTGGCTTTCTTTTGGCTGTGTCAACATCGCCTCTTATACAGTCGATTTAGAGGATCAACAGTCTCCAGTTCATACCCATTGAATATCTTATTGAGCATGAAATTAGGTGAAGGGACTCGCTGTCTACAGCGCCATCGAGTCTTCCTCCGTCAACGGCAGGATGCCATATTTTCCCAAGGTGAGCCATTTTTGCCTTTTCCAAGGATCGTTCCGAAAGTGAACTCCATTATATAGAATAAGGTTAGAGCTGAGGACTATGTACCTTCCGCAACGGCGATCCGGACCCAGTTTGCCTTCAGTGAGCGAGTCCCTGTGTTCATACTATAGTGGATTAGAACCAGGAGCGGTCAGAGATTTTCATCTCTGCCACAGTGATACGTAAAAGGTAATTTAATCATGTATGAAAAATATAATAGTGATCTCCAACAGTCCTAATATAATATGTATGGTTCCCCAAAATAAATTGGGTAAGGACTGTGAATACAAACAAGTCTGAACTAACTCTCAAAGTCAGGGCTCATGGAACATAAGGCCCCCCCTGTTCTTAATGTTAACACATGTTTTAAGTTTGTACAAGTCAGTGGACTATCTAATTTGTTTTCCCGAATAAAGATTGATTTTTAAATGTACGGAGCCATTGCACCCACGTCAATCTTTATACTTACCTGTAAATTATACTCGCATTCGTTCCTGGCTCCTGCTCAATTGAGTGAAGAACGGAGTCAGACAATAGCTCCTTACCCTCCTGGGTATTCAATTCATACATTAAGAATAGTTCACTTTTCAACATTGCAAAATCTGAAGGATCAGACGATGCAGGTCATACTATTATATTTGTACATGTATGTTTCCGCTCTCCTAGTGTATTTAATCCCTGTGGGAAAGTATTTCCTTTTCCTCTTATCACTGGTACTACAAGCCCCAAGACCAGCAAACTAAAGAACAAGCGACTTGAGTTTGTGTTGCCCACTGGCAGCTCCTCCTGTAACAACCCCCCCCCACATAGGTTCGAATGCATGCATGTTGGAGAAAGGGGGAGAAGAATGGGCATGGGGAGAGCTGCGCACATTTTGGGGCTTTTAAGTTAATATGGGTGTGAATGCTTCCACATCCCTGGTACTTAAAGGTAGGTTTAAAGGAGAGTGCCAGCACAGGCAAAAAATGCTTTTTGCCAAGGCTGCAGAACAATCTTTCATCACTAACCTGGCAAAGGAAAAACTGTACATGACTTGATATTGGACAATGTACAGGGCATATTCCCCCCCCCACCACCCAACACCCACACACACACAAATCGGCTAATGCGCTTGTTACTGGCCCTCTGTGGTTTATTTCCTTATTCCCAAATTTCCAATGTCACTTAATTACCAGCCCTCGTTTCCAGTGGTGACCTTCTGTTCATTTTCCTGACGTGAAAGCAGCAAGAAGGTGTCAGATCACGCACCTGCTCAGTGATTGTCTAGTCTCGCTCAATCACAGAGTGCTGCAGGCCCGGACCCCTTCCTGCAGCTTTCTCAGATGGGGAAAGGTGCTGGGAAACAGGCAGGTAAGTACTTTACACCTGCAGAATTTGGGACATAGCTATGGGCATGGGGCATACAGGCGAATAGATGGTTTTTGACCATAAAATGTATGAACAGTAGCGAGCACGAGGGAGGTGGAGGGAGGAAGGAACCCACTGACACAATTCCGAAAACCCCTCTGGAGGGAAACGCTTCCTTCTCCTAGTACTGCATTGTGGCCATGCGGAGAACCATCATGCACTAGAAGGAAAGTAGGTGGTCAATAATACACACAATTGGCTCATGTTGGGGCAACGTTTAAAGGATAGTTGGTGGAGTGGTACAGTGCCCCGTTGATGATCCGACCTCCTGTTTTAAAATAATTTTTCTGCAGTTCTCTAAGACTATGAGATTTCTGTATAAAGGAGCGATATTCGTAAATTGCAAATACCATAATAGCGGGATTTTAGCAACTATGTCAGTATTTAAATGGCCATGGCACACATACAACCACAGTGATATCTATTTTACTACCTGATCATTGGTCCATTGACTGCTGTCAGCTTATTTTATCCTGTGGCCATAATTACCGCTAGCAGTTGTAAATTACTGATACAAGCATAATTTGATTATACACTGTGTTATTTTCCAGCCACTTTGTAAAATAATACCACATCATCATGATTGTTAATTTGTAGTATATATTGTTAATGGGGTTCCAAACCTATAGTGTGGAGAAGTATGGAATCCTTCTTTAAAATTTAATGATGTTTGGAACTTTTATTTTGGTTGAAAATTAATGCATTTTAATAATTTCGAAATAATATGTAATTATGGTAATAAATTGCATGGGTTGGATTCCCTGAATGATCTGTAAAGTGCTGCAAGGTTTCCACAAGGGGTAAAAAAGATGATAAACACAGCCATTATTTATTGGCATGATTTCAAATTCTGTGTAGACTTCTCTAACAGATAGGGGTCAAGGCCATTTATTTGCTAATCATCCAAGGTGTGTAACAGCTTTCTAGAGTACACGAGTTGAGAGCCCACCTGATTCAGTAATTCATTGAGTTGCCAAGGACACAGACCTATATTTGTCCAGGCAGGTTGCTCAGCTATTTGTTATGATGACTTTAAGGTCGCATTACTTCTCCTTGGCGTTTGCACAACCTAGTCCTTTGTATTTTACTAAAATAAATGGGAAAAATGTAAAATGTTATTGGCAAAACAAATATCCGAAATCCCAAATATAACTCAAACCGCAGGCACAAAACCTCTAGGGGTTTTAACAGACGTACGACCATACAAAAACATAGATTCTAAGTGCCACAAACAATTCTAATTCATATTGGCTCCCTCCATAAGTTCCTGCTACAGCAGCCTTGCCTAACCTGGATTAAATAAAAGTCATTAGTTAATATAAATTATTATAAAGCCCAGTCACCCGCCAAGGTTTCTTTCCTTTAAACTGGGTCCTACCTACTGTACTTGCCTTTTTGGCTGCATGAGCTTTAACTATGGTCCTAACCTACTGGTACTTGCCTACGTGCTCATGAGCTGACAGCTTCTCCCTGTGGCCTGAGCTTGAAAGTCTTAGCCTCTCTTGTTTTAAAGTACGTTTGCTTCAACACGAGCATCATTCGACCTACTCTGATACAATTATGCCCAGAAGTGGCTTCACAACCTTCAATGTTACAACACCAAATAATAGGAAATTGGCCTGTTTGTCATCCACTCTTTAAAGTGCAACTAAGACCAAAAATATAACATACAAAAAATAGATCTCTAGTGCACCAAAACATTCTAGATTGCCATATTGGCTACCTCTATAGGTTCCTGGTACAAATTGGTGTGCAGCACCACAGGTCCACAGGAACTTGTACTTCTTTCCAACCATGGGCAGCTCTATTCCCAACCTTTACGTTAGCTCCCAAAATGAAGCGCACCGCCCACACTATTACAGCTAAATGAAGCCACCAACCAAGAATCCAAGACTCCCCCTTCTATTCACCGACACAACCCCTTGACCATTGTGCCTGACTCCACTCCCAACCTATAGGGTGACAGGTGGTTCCTCTCCATGTCTCGCCATGCATCCCTTTGTCCTGATATTGTTGGAGGATATCTACCTGGCAGCACAGAATCCATATGGCTTAATGGGGTTTGTCCAAGACAGACACAATCCATCCATGCTCTCCATGGCACTTTTAAATATCATCATTTTTTATTTTTTTAAAGGCTTTTGTTAACCATTTCAACATTGAAATTATATATAGGGATAATTCCCTAAAAATCCCCCAATGACTGCACAGTTAGAAAGATAGGTGTGGCCTATTCTGTTATAAAACAATATAACACAAGAACCAATACTTTAAGTTCTTGGCTGGTTATTTTACAGCCATGTATGAACATCTGCTAACTGAATGAAAAGGAAGCAGTGAAAGGTACCTAGAACATTAGAGCAAGCATTTCAAGTTAGCCTGACCGTATATACTGAGTAAGCTTCGATCCAGATATAAGTCCGAGGTACCTTGAAAATTTATAATAAGAACTGATTTGACTCGAGTTACAGGCCGAGGGTAGAAATTATGACCACTACTAGCCTTCTGTTGTTGTATTGTTTTGTGGCTCAAGTTTGCCTTTTAATGGCACAAGAAGCGCCATACGCAATCCATACATATAGCAAACCCAGATACAATATAACCTCCAATCTTCCTTGCAACTCCAATCGTATGGAAGAACTAACAACTTCCCCCACCAGCATGCTTTGGTTGCTGGAGATTGCAGTATACATAAACATTGGAGTGGCAAGTGATTGCAGTAATCGTTTTAATTACTCTGCCATCATGTTACTTTCCTTCCTTTCTCGCTCCGTGAGGGCCGGGGGGCCCCCCCATATAGTAAAGGGCCCTCTGCCCCCCATAATAGTAACGGGCCACTCTGACCCCATAGTTTAATGTCACCTTGAGATTGGTCGGTTTCAAGCTGGTCTATTCGCACTGACTAGCAGCTGTTTTTTGGCCCCCAAACTGAGGAGACCCATCAGATTTACAGCATCCAAGAATGAGCAGTGACAGTGCTGAGTGTAGTCCAGCACCGCTACTAACTGAAGCAGGAAATGTAAAGGCGATCACTCTAACTTTCTATTCAAGGTTAACACAGCAACACCTACTGGTTACGATCTGCAATGCAGATCATTTGGATCTAAATTTGGCACTTGAACCCTAGTATAAGTCAAGGTTAGTGTATTTCAGGCTAACTTTAAAAAAGCCTGAAATTTTGACTTATCTTTCCGAAAAATATATGGTACATCTCTCTAGATTTCTAACAATTGCAGTTTTGGGGTTGGGGTTGGTTATTTAAAATGTTCATTCGAGGTTGACTTGCCTTAAGGATTCTTTAGAACACAAACCAGTTTCACAAAACCAAACTCCTTTTAACAAAATTGTTTAGCACTTGTGCATAAATGTACATGAATTATACTTATACTTTGTGTAGTCTTTCTGCGGCTGAGAATCTAAACTAACTTTGATTATAGCGAAAATCTCATCTCCTCTGCTCGAATCCCACTGACAGTTGTACACCTTTCGCTCTTTTCTAGTTTCCAATTTTTTATGAAATGCCACATAAAAGTTAAAATTAGGGTCTGACACCCCAGATGTACAACTCACTCTTTGTTAGCAGATTAATAAAATGTAATATTCATTATTTAATTTCGACTTTGCACTGTTAAACAGGGAATGCAATTATTTAAACGTCTCACAAATCATCTTAACCATTTTGCTGTATCAATCTTTTCTTTAAAAAATCAATAAAGACACCAAGAGGAAATTATCTTCAGTTTAGTGGCATAATCTGAGCATGAATACGGAATTTCAGGGGTTTTTTTGCTACAGAAAGTGAGGCCTAAGCTGAATGGGTGGCTGGGATCTCACCATACATTGACTCACCAATGTAACTTGTTCTGATGTTTCCCCTGGAGGTTACAACTTAACTCTATTCTAAGGATTTCCCAGACTGTGTCCCTGATTGGTGACTTCTAGATGGTTTTACCCTGTTCCACAATGGGAATTTTATGCCTTTTGGGGAGAAATGTTTTCCCCAAGTCATCTGACTTTAGTATGTATAGTTTACTATGTATAAATCAAAGGGCATGTTTATCCTCCTCAAAAACCTTTGAACATAGGCCCCCCCAAGCCCTAAACTTTCCTGATACTTACCTTACTTACATATTTTACGGCTGGGCAAAGGAAGAGAAGCAGCAAGGGACTTAAAAAGGCATGTCCAGCCCTAAAAAAAAAAGTAACTTAAGAAATTGTTAATCCCCCCCCCCAAACCCCCTTTTCTGATGATCTTATATGTGTCAAAGATACCCCTAGGAGATTCAGGGGCATCGTTGAAAGGTATAGAAATGCAAAAGTGGGGTTTGGGGGTTGATTTACATTTTCTAGGTTACTTTTTTAGGCTGCACATGCCCCTTAACGTGGTACGATGGGTCTTTATACACTTGCCTCTCAACAAGCCTAGGAGGATGTCTCTAGCTTCCTCTGATCTTAAGTTTCGGCTTGTAAGTTCCACTTTTCAGAATGCCCTGTCTTTTGTGTCCTCTGTGACGGCATTGTGTCAATAAGCCCAACCCCAAATCAATCTTTTCTGGTAGCCCAGTTACAGACCTGCAACAATTCGTCTTTTCTTTCCTCTACCTATTGACCCTTAGAAGAGGACATATATTTCCCCCCCTAGTATTTACAAAAAGGACAGATGTATAAAATTTGAGGCTCATGTTAGAAGATGTGGGAAATTGTACTTTAAGCTGTTATGAGGCTGATGCAATATGATGAGACAAAGTTCACCCCTGCTATTATTTACCACATTTCCCAGCATGCTGCATTCTATATGTGCATAAGTAATTACTGGTGCAGCGATATGGTTACCTGAATCATTTCCCAGCACGCTGCATTCTATATGTGCATTAGTAATTACTGGTGCTGAGATATGGTAACCTGAATGATTTCCCAGCACGCTGCATTCTATATGTGCATTAGTAATTATTGGTGCTGAGATATGGTTACCTGAATTGTTTGCCAGCATGCTGCATTCTATATGTGCATTAGTAATTATTGGTGCTGAGATATGGTTACCTGAATGGTTTGCCAGCATGCTGCATTCTATATGTGCATTAGTAATTACTGGTGCTGAGATATGGTTACCTGAATCATTTCCCAGCATGCTGCATTCTATATGTGCATTAGTAATTACTGGTGCTGAGATATGGTTACCTGAATGGTTTCCCAGCATGCTGCATTCTATATGTGCATGAGTAATTACTGGTGCTGAGATATGGTTACCTGAATGGTTTCCCAGCATGCTGCATTCTATATGTGCATTAGTAATTACTGGTGCTGAGCTTGTGATTGGAGGGCTCTTAACATGAGGTGGTGATTGTTTGTTTTTTGTTTTTCTACATAACTTGGACTTTAGGCTCAATTTTGCCAGATTCACCTGCATACCCTGCCTGCACTACACAGCCAGCCATTTATCATCACTGCCAGGACAGGCAGCCAGCCCTTATTAATGGAATAAATGACTCCTCATGGTTACCACAGAGCCCTTGCCTTCTCTTGCTGTAAGTAAATCCTTACCTATATTTGCAATGCATATGATATTCCTTGAGCAGTGAGCAACACCCAGGGCTTTAGATTTCTCTGGATTGGACTCATTTACATCTATGTGGCTGGCTGTAAGGCTCACTCTATCCATACCGTTTTATTTAGTACAAATATCAAGTTTGATATGAACTAGCAGCATTTGTCTAGTTAATGTTAACTGTAATAACAGTGAAAAAATGACTGGTTTGTGGAACTGTGGTGATTTTAGGTGATTATAAATAATTGTCACATTGTTTTGGTTTAACATTGAAGGTTTCTTCTTGGTGTAATCTCCCACACACCTACTCTTTTATTAGGGTCCAAATGTTGCCGGTGGCTGCTGCTGCCTGCTGGACCACCACTGTCAGTGGTATTAATACCAAGAAAATAACAGGAAAACCACTGTGGACTTCCTGTTATTTTGATGAAGGCTTCAGTAACTTTACTTACATGCAGATATTCCTGAAATGCTGTAAGAACATTAATAAAAAGGTAATGTTGGCAGACATTTTATTTTTCACTTTCTGGAGCACCACTGCCAGTGTGGTATTAATATCCATGATAACAGGAAGTCCACAGTGCACACCAGTCTTAGCGTATAGTGTAGTTTATTATAACACAAGTGTGTTATAAAAACTACTAACGCTAAGATCGGTGTGCACTGTGGACTTCCTGTTATATTGATAAAGGTTTTGGTACTTAACTATATATGAAGAAGTATTCCTGAAATGTTGTAACTTGAGAACATGAATAAAAAAGGCCATGTTGGCAAAATTTTATTTCTCACTTTCTGGAGTGGAGCACCACTGCCAGTGGTATTAATTATCCATGATAACTGGAAGTCCACAGTGCACACCAGTCTTAGCGTATAGTGTAGTTTATTATAACACAAGTGTGTTATAATAAACTACTAACGCTAAGATCGGTGTGCACTGTGGACTTCCTTATATATTGATAAAGGTTTTGGTAACTTAACTATATATGAAGAAGATATTCCTGAAATGTTGTAACTTGAGAACATGAATAAAAAGGCCATGTTGGCAAATATTTATTTCTCACTTTCTGGAGTGGAGCACCACTGCCAGTGCACTGTGGACTTCCTGTGATATGTTGATAATGGTTTTGGTAACTTAACATATAAAGATTATTCCTGAAATGTTGTAACTTGAGAACATAATAAAAAGGCAATGTTGGCAAACATTTATTTCTCACTTTCTCATTTCTTTTTGTGTCCAAATCTGCTACAAAGTATATACAGTTAACCTCATTCAATGTATTTATATTGCATAACCATTATTAAAAGCAGAACTGTATGGTCACTAAACAGTGTTTTAGTGACAATACAGTTCTGCTTTAATAACTGGTTATGAAATATAAATACATTGAATGAGGTTACACATTACCTTTCATAACTTCATAATGCCTGCAGTTGTTTGAAACCTAGTCCTTGAAACCTATGGCTTTATATCAGACTTTTTATAGTTTTTATCATAAACATTGGTGCTAATTTTAAACCAATCAGATCAAATAGTAAGTAATAACTATAAAAGTATACTTACTATAGTAAGTAACTTTCAAATAGTAAGTAATATATAATTGGTTGGGGCAAAATTAAATTAAGCACCACCAGTTTTAAGTATAACTCAAATAAGCCCGTTAGTATTTGATGGGTGTGTGGTTAATTAGGGGCATAGCCGGGGGGGGGGGTGTGTCTGACCTAAAAAATTTCACGCTACGTGCGGCGAAAATAAGCCTTTATGTATTTTATGGGTGTGGGCAATTGGGGGCGTGGCAGGGGGCGTGGCAGGGGGTGTGGCCTAAAAAATTCGCGCCGCGCTACGCGCGGCGAATGGTGCCCCAAGGGTGCCCCGGATCTTTCACAGCTCTAGATACGCCCCTGCCTGGTCCTCTCACTTTCTCCACCTAACTTTCTCCTTCTCCCTCCAGGAGTGGACCAACACTAGCACCTATAAGGATGGTCACTTCCTGGACTTGGTCTTTACTAAAACTCTTTCTGTCTCTCAGTTTGTTAGTAACTCCTTCCCACTCTCTGATCACAATCTAATTACTTTCTCTACCACCTACTCTCCCCTGATGCTCCATCTACTGTCCTTGTTCGCAACACCCGAGCAATAGACCTTCCTGCTCTATCCTCCTCTCTCAGTTCTAGCCTCGCTGCTCTCATGTCTGACTCTAACCCTGATTCCCTAATACATTCGTACAACTCTGTCTCTGCTCAATTCAGATACCAAGTTCCTACGCCGCTGTACTCGTGCAGCTAAGCGGCTGTCTAAAAAGTCACACAGTCAGACAGACATTTCAAGCTCAAGTTGTTGTGTCTTAATTCGGCTCTTTCAGCAGCTAAACACTCCTACTTTATCACACTTATAAACAATAACAAAAGTAACCCACGTCATCTTTTTTCGCTATTTAAAAGTCTTGCAGCCCTCCTCTATGGACACTCTTTATTCCATTAACGCTCCTCAGGATTTTGCAGACTACTTTAGAAATAAAATAGATGATATCCGTACTCTAATCCCCTCACCCAAGGACAACTCTTGCCTTCTGGAATCTTTCACCCCTGTCACCCATTCTGAAGTCTTCGACCTCCTGTTGTCCTCACTGCTTACAATGTGTACCCTTGATCCCATGTCCTCCTTCCTACTCAGACACTGAGCTCAGGGTTCGGTTTTAGGACCCTTGCTGTTTTCCCTCTACACTATCTCTCTGGGAGAAATAATCAGTTCTTTTGGTTTTAAATATCACTTATATGCTAATGATACCCACATTTACTTGTCCACCCCTATGCTAAGCCCTGAAGTTCAATCCCAAATCTCTAAATGTCTGCGCTCTATCCCTTCCTGGATGGCGCACCGCCGCCTTAAACTCAATCTATCCAAAACGGAAATAATCATTACCCCCCTAAACTGGGACCTAGTCCATCATTCTCCATCTCTATTGACAATATGGTCATTAACCCAGTTGAACGCTGTCTAGGAGTTATCTTTGACTCTTCTCTTTCCTTCCATCATCACATTAACAATGTCGCTAGGACCTGACGTTTTCTCCTTCGCAATATTGCCAAGATACTCTGTCACTTCTCTACTAAAATGTTCATCCATGCCCTTATAATCTCCCGTCTTGACTATTGTAACATCCTACTACTTGGACTCCCGGCCTCTCATCTCTCTCCTCTTCCAATCTTAAACTCGGCAGCTCGGATCATCTCGCTCTCCTCCAAAAGAGAACCCACAACCCCAATACTTCAGTCCATAGGGTGGCTTCCCATCAAACAAAGAATCATATTTAATGCCCTACTTTTAACCTTTAAATCCATTCACTCTAATGCACCTCCCTACTTATCTTCTCTCTTGGTCTCTTATGTCCCAGGCTGTGCCCTTCGCTTCTGGCAAGGAAATCTCTACAGACCCCCAACTTACACTGCTGCCTCCCGCCTTAAACCATTCTCTCTTGCTGCTCCCTACCTTTGGAACTCTCCCACTCTCTTGCTTCGCCTGGTGACATCCATTAATACTTTCAAATCTAGACTGTTATCCTACCTATCTGAGCATCAGCAGAACGAATGATTGTTAGCCCTTTTCAGCACTTTGTACCCACCCCCCCCCCATTCGGGGCAGGAATCTCATTCCTAATGTGTCAAGGCTTGTTGCAATTATATCCATTTATACATAATTTATATATTTGCTTTCTTAACTGATGTATGAAATTGTATTTAATTTAATTTGTATCTATCTGTATAATGGCACTTATCCCCTTGTTTGTATACTCAGTATTTTATAATGTACAGAGCTGCGTACCCAAGTGGCACTTTATAAATAAAATAGCAGCCCAGGTGCAGCAGAGCTCCAGGACCTTTGCAAGGCCAGAACCAATCACTAAGGCTGAGGCCACACTGCAACGCACAGGAATCGTACACACAATCGCAAGCGTTATCGCATGCAATTGTGCGCGCGATTCTTTTCCGTTTGCGTGTATTGTGTGCGCGATTCTTTTGCGTTTGCTTGTGCGCTTTTGCCGATTTCCGTTATGGAAACAAATATGGTGAACGCATGCGTTACCGAAACACGAACGGACTTGCATTCGCATGCGCATCAGAAATTTCCATTTTAGCAAAAACTACGGGCGCAATTGCGAGTGTAAAACTTGTACGCAAATGCGAGAAAAACTCGCTAGTGTGGCCTAGCCCTAAGACGCAAACCCCGGAAGGAGAAACGCGCCCTACATTACAAAGCAGTGTCACCAATAAAGTATTCAGCAGCAATAGTACATTGATTGCAACAGTAATTATGTAGTCTATCTCATCACGTGCAAGCAATGCCACAAACAGCATGAGGGCCGTACTATCCGTCCCCTTCGTGTATCTCTAAGGGAACGCATAAGAGCTATATAAAAAGACAAGACTTCCCCTGTGGCTAGGCACTTTGTCACTTGCACAGACGCAGACCCCACTCAAGTTTCCTATAGGGGGATACAATACATCTATATACCCTCACGCCCCACGGCATTAACACAGCCTGGGACATGTTGTGTTATGTTGACTGAGAACATTAGAGCTCTTATGCCCCTTTCTCTTACCTCCTTTCATCCTTTTCTTCCCCCTTTTCCCATATCCCTCCCCCCATTTTTCATTCCCTTTTTTACCTTTATTTATCCTGTGATGCTCTTGCAGACATCTAGTATCCATGTATTAGCTACATATATGGTTCCACCCTCTTAAGTTTGTCAATACATTATAGTATCTTTGTATTTTTCTCTTCCTGTTTAGTATCCTATTAGGAGTTATTTTGAATATGCTATGGCTGAATTTAAGTTATTGAATATGTGATTTTACCTTTAGGGTTAACATGTACCTCCATCTATCGTAGTAATGATTTCATCGAATGATTAGGTTCTTGGTACCTCCCTATATAAGCCTATGATGAAGTGTATGTAAACGCGAAACACGTCAGGCATGACCGCTTTGTTTCTTTGTATTCCTTTGTAATCTAATAAAACATTCATTCGTATCTTAAGGAGAGGTCACTGCTGTTTTCCAGGTTGCACATCTCCTTCCGGTGTGTGTGTCTTAAGCATGTTACACATGTTGCGATCCTTCCTCCTGACCGACCATCCAGCACTTCCGACTGGTCAGCCAGGAGGAAGGACTGTTGGTTAATGCGATGTGGGTGTAGTTTTCAGACGTGTTCAATTGTCAATTTGTCTAATTTGGATGAACAGTTGGTTGCGGACAAAATCCAATGCGATTTGGGCCCAAACGATCGATCGGAACAAAATACTGCATGATGTGTACACAGCTTTAGTGATCCGTTCAATTTCTACCCTAAGAAAAATTTGTTTACCAAATTTCTACCCTTCCTCTTCAAATGAATTATACCAGGGATATCCAACCTGGTGCCCTCTAGATGTTTAATAATGCAAACTCCTAGCATTCCCTGGCTACTCAAACATCTGTAAGGCCTTATGTTAGACATCCCTAAATTATAGACTCAGGGGGAAGTGAACCAGTAGCATGAAACAGAGTGAAGGGAAGATTTGTAGAGATACGAGATATATCCAGGTATAAATCTAAACTTGGCGACACTTTCATTAAAGCAACTGGAAGAGGTGAAAAAAGCTGGAAATTTATCATTTTTCAACACATTTAAAAGTCTTTTAGTTTTTATCATCTCATTTATTCCAGGGGTAATGGAAATGTATTTAGTACATTAGTTTCACATACATTAGCTTCTTTTAATGGATAAAGATTCTCTTGGAATCTTTGGTAATTCATTATGACTTTAATTTAAAAAAAACCAAAACAAAAACATAAAATTCGATTCCTTTGTGATTAAACCAATGACACCATTATCTGCAACAAAATATCGGATTCCACATAGTTTCCACATCCTGGAGGAGAATGTAAAACGTATTATATTATATTATGAAGCTGTAAGGATTAAAACAGCAAAACGCGTAGGGAGTACCTCACAAGCCATCACCAAGTGGATTATACCTTACCATAAGACCACTACGATTTAAACCATAGCAGGAAGGTGCAACTTCAACAACTGCTAATGGACTGTTTCTGCAAGGTTTTTATTGTTTTTTGTTTTTAGTGCATTAATAAAGTTTGTTGGAAACCTCTGTGTGCAGAGGTTTTTGGGAGCTATACAGACCAAGCAAGCATCGAAACAGCACAGAGTAAAGCCTGCATTACCCCTAGCGGTGGATAAACACAAGTGAGTGTTTTAAGAAATTTAAATATATGTAAGTGTCATTTTAAACTGATTTTAACCTATTTATGTTTTATTTTTTGTTTTTATTTTAACCCTTCCCCTACCCATACCTCCAAGTGCAAGCAAGATACTATTAAAGATTTTATAAACAATTCAGTGGAAAACTTGCAAAGCAGACACCCTACTCAAGTAGTCATCCCTTACCACACCAAAGTGCGGAAGTAACCCCTTCTACTAGTATTATCCAGTATTGCTCATCCTGGGTAAATACTCTAATTTATAGCGTGTACATTAATTTAAATGTGTGTCTGTGGTGGTTTAATAGCTTTCTAATAGCCAGGCAATTTAACCCCTCTAACCATTTCCCTTAAATGTATACAGGGTGAGGACCTAAAACTTTAAAAGGCATATGCAATGAAAGGTGGAAAAATGTGCCCATGCATCTGCAGTAAACAATGAAATGTTATGCAACTGGAGTAACCCAGTAAAAAACTGATGGGTTGCTGCAAAATATAACCATGGACAAACTTGTCTCCTTTTTATTGCATTAGTCCCTTAGTCCTCATCCCTGCTATATGTTAGTTTAAAAACCTCCCTAAGTTTCAGCTATATTTTTAAAACCACCTGGGCCAATCATTTTACCATGATCTGGAACCAAGAGTCAAATGAATTGTCTGTAGACTTTCAAGACAGGATTGTCTCGAGTCACAAATCTGAGGAATGTTACAAGGGAATTTCTACTGCTTTAAAGGTCCCAGTGAGTAGCCTCCATCACCCATAAGTGGCGCTCTTGAACTCTTGAAGATTTGGGCGACGGTTCATCTTTCAGCAGGACAAAGAACAAAGGACACAGATATCAAAGGAGTGACAACTCTGTGGATGTCCTTGTGTAGACCATCCAGAGCCCACACTTGAATATAATAAAACATCTCTGGAGACATCTTAAAATGGCTGTGCACCGACTCTTCCCACCCAACCTGATGTAGCTTGAGAGGTGCTACATATAGGAATGGACTAAACTGACCAAGGATAGGTGTGCCAAGGTTGTGGCATCATATCCAAAAAGACTTGAGGCTGTATTTGCTGCCAAATATTGCATTGAGCAAAGCTAGTGGATACTCATGTATCCATTTTAGAATAATAAAATGTGGGGGAAATGAGCTGTGAATACTTTCTGGATGCACTGTAAATACTGAAAGGATTATGGGCTTTGGGGACTGAAAGATTGGGGCCTTTCTATAACAATTTCAGGGTTTGGAGTGGGTGGGATAATAAGATTTTCTGGGTGTGGACAAGCTGGTATTTTACAACAAGGTCAATAAGTAGTGCATGAAACCTATATCGGTCTAAAATCTACAGCCTTGTAAGACGTTGCGGCCAGTGATGGTAAAGACCCGGGGGGACCATAGGAACAGGAGGGCATGGCAGGGAAGAGGAAAAACGGCAGGTTAAGGGTTAAGTTGGGAAGAGACTGTAAGGCTAGGAGGGAGCTGTGAAGCAAACAGCGTATTGGTCAGTACTCAGGAGGTCAGAGTGGGGTCACAAGGTATAGCAGTAAGGGTATAAAAGGGGGAGCAGAATAAGATAGGGAAAGGGGTGAAGATTGGCCCGCCCACCCGTCCTTTAGTTGGGTAGGCAGAGAAAGGATACATTTGAGGTAAGAAAAATTGTAGGGCTGGGGGGTGATCAGTGGGTCTGTTCCTTTTGTCACAGCAGTTGGTGGTGGTCCATAGAGGTCAGATGGAGCAGAATAGGTGAGAAAGTTTGGTTACTGGTTGGATTGATCCTTTGGCTAGGGAGGGGTGATCAGATGGTAAAAGGAGGGCACTCATTGAGCTGGTGTGGTGTGGCTGATGAGCAACGCTAGGGTGGTAGGAAAAGGGGGCAGGCAACTATGGACTATGTTTTATTACTACGTTTATTACTATTGTTAACAAATATATGTGGAATGTGAAGATTAATGTTTATATGGCACTTTGTGCAGGTTGGGTTGTTTATATTCGGTGGTGTAGATTTGCCACTTAATTATGTAAATGGAATGTTGCACTTTAAATATGTTAATTATGCAATAAAGAAACCTGCTGTGGCCTTTTGTTCCAAGAAGTGGTCCGTGTCATCTGTGGGCCGGGAAAAGGAAAAGGGTTAAGGGGTTAAAAGGTATATCATAAGAGTTTTATTGGCACTATCACTGCCATGACGGATACTGTGGATTTATATATAGACCCCTTGCTTATAAAAGTTGTAACTATCGCTACCGTAAATAATTATGTTCCAGAAAATATCTGTTGTATTCAATTAGATCAACTGGACTTGAAGTTTAGTTCTTGAAGACGTTTTGCTAGTCATCCGACTGGCTTTCTCAATTCAGAATGACTTGTACAAGAATCTGTGGCAATTATGTACCCTGGAAAATCCCAATTAGCATATCACAGCCAAGTGTTAAGGGCGTGATTGGATAGTGGCTAAGAGGTGTTATAGGAATGCCCAGAGTAAGGTGTCAGAACAGCATTGTACATGCAGACAGATGGTGTCGAACCCCCCCACCTCTATTTAGGCTTGGTTTCTTTATTTTCACATAAATGGCCTCCTTAACACCTCTCTTGAACCAGTCACATTCCTTTGCCAATATGTTAACATTACAATCTTCAAAGGTATGTCCTTTATCCTTAAGATGCAGGTACATGGCTGAGTCCTGACCCGAGGAATTGGCTCTTCTGTGCTGGGCCATACGTTGATGCAGTTGTTGTTTGGTCTCCCCCACATACAAATCAGAGCATTCTTCACTGCACTGCACTGCGTATATGAAGTCGCTTTTCTTGTGTTTCGGTATTGGGTCTTTCGGATGTACCAATTGCTGCCTCAGCGTGTTGCTCCGTTTAAAGCAGACAGGGATATGGTGTTTTTTGAAAACTCTTCTTAATTTCTCGGAGACCCCTGCTACATATGGGATGACCATGTTCTTTCTCCTGTCTTGCTTTTCCCCTTCACTGTTGGTATTCGTGTTCTTTTCTTTCCTTCTGCACATCTGTCCTTTTTGTAAATACTAGGGGGGTTATTCAATAAAAGTTATTTTCGTTTAAAATGGTGCTAATTTTGCCCCAACCAATCAGAACTTATGTAAGTTTAAAATGGTGCTAATTTTGCCCCAACCAATCAGAACTTATGTAAGATTTGAAAGCTAACATCTGATTGGTTGGGGAAAAATTAGCACCATTTTAAAGGATACAAACATCTGATTGGTTGGGGAAAAATTAGCACCATTTTAAAGGATACAAACTTTTATTGAATAACCCCTTTTGTTTTTTGTTTTTCTACATAACTTGGACTTTAGGCTCAATTTTGCCAGATTGAGATTCGCCTGCATATTTAACTCTGCACTACACAGCCAGCTCATACTAGTGGAACATCTGACTGTCTATTAAAGCCTTGCCTCATCTGCACTGAAACGGTTTCTTTGCTGTAAGTAAACCTTACGTACAGATACCAGGGATAATAGTTCATCTTTAAGGACAACACGGGCTATGTACGGAGAGCCTAGGGCTAACAACATGAATTTAAGACGGTAAAAGCCATTTGCGACTTAACACATAGCTAGCCCTGTAAGGCTGTAAAGCTCTAAAATTAAACATTTGAAAGTTTTTTGGTTTTTTTTTGTAGTTCTAATCCAACCAATGACTGAATTACTTTATTTTGAAATGGATATTAGAAAGTTCTTCGCTGGAAGTGTGCCCTGCTAAGAAATCATGCAGGCTAAATCAACACATTGCAATTCTCTGATATAGTTATAGAGGATGATGAGGAATCATTATTTGATAATATTTCAGCACCGTCTTTATCTGTCCAGTTGGATGAATCGCATCTTCCACTTCCAGCCAGATTCAGAGAGACACTGTGGTTTCCATTCTTGATGAGACAGAGACATCTTCCATCTCAGGTCAAGGAGAGCAAGACACCCTGTCAAGGGAAGAATGTAGCTGTTCTAGTTCCACATTGCATATGATCTTGGAGAGAGAAACCAAGGGCCCTAGTCAGCCAAACTTATAAAGTACCCTTTAGAGCAGTATGGCTTAAAGAGGCGTTGTTTTAGGTACCAATGGTTTGAAAAGTATGGGTGGTTAGAATATTCGTACAGTCAAACAGCACTTTCTGTTTTGCATGCCGACACTTTGGGTAACCCATAACAGGGTTCATAAAGATGCTTTGGTGCTAGAGGCTTTAAAAACTGGAAGCGAGTTCTAGATTATTTTGCAGAACATGAGATGTCAGCTAGTCATAGGGCAGAAATGGTTGCATGGGCTAATTTCAAAGCATCACAAACTTCAGGTAATATTGTTGATCAGATATATTCAGCATCTGAAAGCAAATAAGAGATAGCGTAATTATATTCTTCGCTGTTTGTTACAGAGTTTTTTGCAAAGCAAGGTATTGCATTTAGGGGTCATGATGAGACAGAAGAGAGCCATAATCGTGGTAACTTATAGAAGTCTGTTGTACTAAAAAAATTTGACTTTCCTACAGAAGTATGTTCCGCCTCGCAATGCTTATACACCAGTCCCTCGTCTCAAAATGGGTTTATTTAATGTTGTGCGGAAGAGATTTTAAGTAAGATGGTAAACGAAGTGAAATATCTGGCTTCATGCAATCTGGCAGATGAAGCTAGAGATAAAAAACAAGAACTTCTTTCACTTTGATTCGGTATGTGGAGCAAAAAATGTAACTGTACAGTGGAGCATTTTCTCGGCTTCACGAATTGAAAGAGTTTAATGCGGAACAATACTGAGGCTATGTAATGTCTAAGAGTCTATGGGTTGGACAATATTATGTGTTGTGCTCAGAAATATGATGGGGCAGCTGTTATGAGTGGAGCAACTGGAGTGTGTCAGGCCAAATTTAGACAGATTTATCCACAAGCTATCTATGTCCATTGTTATGCCCATGAGTTAAACTTGGTTTTGTGCTATACCTGCAAAGCTAACAAACAGGCTTCTGTATTTTTTGAAACCTTAGAATCATTATACAAATTTTTTACTACTTCTCTTGTGCACCATCACAAATTTATGAAGTGCAATCACAACTAGGATTAAAAGGAAATGAGCTGTTCAACTTTGTCCAACACGTTGGGCTTGCCAGGTCCGGTCAATAAATGCAGTTTTAGCAAATTTCCCAGCCATTACCAGTGCCTTTTGAATTTCAGTCTTCAACAGCAAGAGGTTGTCTGCTAAATAGGAAGTTGAGCCCCATTTTTTCATGTTCATGTTCAGTCTTAGGGACTACACAGAGTCTTCCATAAACTTCTACAAAAAGAGGATTTGATTTAACAAAGGCAGTAGACCTCAAACAGGCTGTGTGTACTACTCGACTAATGCGCACACCTGAGAAAGTTCAGGAACTATATTTGAAATGTGTAGCTCTGTGTCAAGACAACAACATTGACATTTCAAGACCTGATGTAAGGAAAAAGCCAAAAAGAATGCAAGACTATTTGATGAGTGGCCAATGTCAGGGTGCTACAAGGCAAGAAGAATACGATAAAAACAGAGGAGTTGAGGAGTAATCTTTTTTTCCCTTGCTTAGATAGATGCTTTCTGAACTTGACAAGCGTTTTTCCACCGTACAGGAGGGCTTGATGAAGGGAATTCATGATGTAATCCAAATTTGACAACTTTCTTTCAGAGATATTAGGGCTCTAGCAATCCATTACAACCTAAGCATGCCAAAGGAAGAATCTTTGTTGCCAAAAATTATTTAAGTTAAAGACACTTGATACAAATAACAACGTCTAAGGTTTTGCAGAGTTGGACCCTCTAAATTCCCATCTTTAAGAAAACTTATGCAGATGCATTAACAATCCCAGTCAGTAGGCAGTGCGAAAGATCTTTCAGTGCCCTGAGACGCCTGCACACTTGGCTGGAGAAACAATGGGCCAACAACGACTAAATTATTTAGCATCCTTGCCATTGAAAAATCTTATCTGCAAGATATCTCTGAAGATACAGTTATGACGTTTTGCAAATATGCGACAGAGAAGAAACACACTTGTGTGTAACAAGCTAAACTAAAATGTTTGTTCAGGGCCTTTATGCATTATTGCATTATGGATCACTGCTTGAATTCCCTCCATTGTTAAACACTAACAGGCATTTTTAACTACATTCCATATGTTTGTATTCACAGGGAGGTGAGAATGCTTATTCCCACCTCCCTGTGAATAATAGAACGCCCCGGAGGACACTGGAGTTGAACTTACCGCTGTCCATTCGCAGTTCCTTCTGCACTGACCGCCACGCTGCCTGATCGCGTGCCTAACTTTGTATTGGCGCGCCGCATGCGCAAAGATAGGCGCTTGGTTGGGCAGTGCTGCTGTCAGTGCAGAAGGAACTGCGAATGGAGCAGCGGTAAGTTCAACTCCAGTCCCCGGGCGTTCTATTATTCACAGGGAGGTGGAATAAGCATTTCACCTCCCTGTGAATACAAACATATGGAATGTAGTTAAAAATTCCTGTTTAGTGTTCCTTTAACTAATTTTGAGAACTTGAAAAAGTATTTGAGAGGCACTGGGGTTTTTTTTTTTTTTTTGTTTTTTAAATCTTAATGACACATCTATTATGTTACCATAATCATTTCTTAGTAAAGGAGAACCTAACACACACACTCCCATCACTTGTCAGGAAAATGTTTTTTGGCATGTTTTTCCTTAGAAGCAAATGGGCAATTGTATGATATGGACAAAAGTCTATAGGTTCTTAACTCTTGATTTACCTTCTATATCTTCAAACAAGTTTGTAAAACTGCATTTGCTGGGACATGTTGCTCCACCCAACCCTCTGGCTCGACCAATAAGAAGAGAGCCCCTAAAAGAAGGCATGCTCCTATTGGTCATGACGGAAAGGAGGGGGAGCACAAAGTCCTGACAATTGCAACTTTTTTTTTATGATTGTGGATATAGGGGTAAACCTATGGTGAGGTACCTAGCACTAAACTGCTAGCTAGGCACTTCTAACTGGGGGTAATTACGGCAAGTATAGTTCCACTTTAAACTCCTTATCCACACCCTACTTGTACGAAGCAAAAATTGTAAATTGCAAATCTGCTCGCTCTGTTCTTAACCTTCTACTTGATATTGTCCAACCCATAGACTCTTAACAATTATATGCTGCTTCTCTTTTTTTTTTTGGCTACAATGAAGTTTTGGTCTGAATAATGACAACTTGGGAGATGTTCCCTATGGTAGCTGTCATCTGTAGTCAGAAAAGGAAAACTGAACTTGCTGCTAAGGGCGGCTTTATTCCAAAAATCTTTATCCACCATTAGAATGCACTGTGCACTACTGAAAACTTGTCAGTTTTTTGTCTTCTTACACTTTGTAAGAACAGTAAATTTACACCAGTTACAGTATCTTGATTGATTTCTCATGTTCTGCAAAAAGAAAACATCTTATGATGATGTAATTCTGTTCTACTGTTGTGCCCCCCTGTTCAATGTTAAGAGAATTACATTGGTTTAACTGTTCCTATTTGCATGCATGATATGATATTCCTGAGCAGTGAGCAACACCCAGGATTCAGAATTTTGCTGTATTGGAGACTTGGAGTCATTTAAATCTATGTGGCTGACTGGCTGTCAGGCTCGCTCTCTCTACCCTGTTTTATTTAAAGTTTGATAGGAACTAGCAGCATTGTCTATTCTTGTCTAGTTAGTGTTAATAGCTGTAATAACACTGGAAGAATGACTGGTTAATTGACAGTGGTGATTTTAGGCAATAATAAATTGTCACATTGTTTGGTTTTTAAAGAGCATTACACTGCTTTAACCTGTTCCTATTTGCAATGCATATGTATTCCTTGAGCAGTGAGCAACACCCAGGGCTTTAGATTTCTCTGGATTGGACTCATTTACATCTATGTGGCTGGTGAAGGCTCACTCTATCCATACCGTTTTTATTTAAAGTTTGATAGAACTAGCAGCATTTGTTAGTTAATGTTAACTGTAATAACAGTGAAAAAATGACTGGTTTGTGGAACTGTGGTGATTTTAGGTGATTATAAAAAATTGTCACAATTGTTTTGTGTTAACATTGAAGGTTTCTTCTTGGTGTAATCTCCCACACACCACCCTTTTATTAGGGTCCAAAGTTGCCGGTGGCTGCTGCTGCCTGCTGGACCACCACTGTCAGTGGTATTAATACCAAGAAAATAACAGGAAAACCACTGTGGACTTCGTTATTTTGATGAGGCTTCAGTAACTTTACTTACATGCAGATATTCCTGAAATGCTGTAAGAACATAATAAAAAGGTAATGTTGGCAGACATTTTATTTTCACTTTCGGAGCACCACTGCCAGTGTGGTATTAATATCCATGATAACAGGAAGTCCACAGTGCACACCAGTCTTAGCGTATAGTGTAGTTTATTATAACACAAGTGTGTTATAATAAACTACTAACGCTAAGATCGGTGGCACTGTGGATTCCTGTTATATATTGATAAAGGTTTTGGTAACTTAACTATATATGAAGAAGATATTCCTGAAATGTTGTAACTTGAGAACATGAATAAAAAGGCCATGTTGGCAAATATTTATTTCTCACTTTCTGGAGTGGAGCACCACTGCCAGTGGTATTAATTATCCATGATAACTGGAAGTACCAGTGCACAACAGTCTTAGCTATAGTGTAGTATTATAACAAAGTGTGTTATAATAAACTACTAACGCTAAGATCGGTGTGCACTGTGGACTTCCTGTTATATATTGATAAAGGTTTTGGTAACTTAACTATAATGAAGAAGATATTCCTGAAAGTTTGTAACTTGAGAACATGAATAAAAAGGCCATGTTGGCAAATATTTTATTTCTCACTTTTTGGAGTGGAGCACCATGCCAGTGCACTGTGGACTTCCTGTTATATGTTGAAAGGTTTGTGTAACTTAACTATATAAAGATTATTCCTGAAATGTTGTAACTTGAGAACATTAATAAAAAGGCAATGTTGGCAAACATTTTATTTCTCACTTTTCATTTCTTTTGTGTCCAAATTGCTACAAAGTAATACAGTTAACCTCATTCAATGTATTTATATGCATAACATTATAAAAGCAGAACTGTATGGTCACTAAACAGTGTTTTAGTGCAATACAGTTCTGCTTTTATAACTGGTTATGAAATATAAATACATTGAATGAGGTTACACATTACCTTGTTCATAACTTCATAATGCCTGCAGTTGTTTGAAAACCTAGCTCCTTGAAACCTATGGCTTTATATCAGACTTTTTTATAGTTTTTATCAATAACATTGGTGCTAATTTTAAACCAATCAGATCAAATAGTAAGTAATAACTATAAAAGTATACTTACTTAGTATACTTACTATAGTAAGTAACTTTCAAATAGTAAGTATATATAATTGGTTGGGGCAAAATTAAATTAAGCACCACCAGTTTAAGTATAACTCAAATAAGCCCGTTAGTATTTGATGGGTGTGTGGTTAATTAGGGGCATAGCGGGGGGGGGGGGTGTCTGACCTAAAAAATTTCACGCTACGTGCGGCGAAAATAAGCCTTATGTATTTTATTTGTGGTGTGGGCATTGGGGGCGTGGCAGGGGGCGTGGCAGGGGGTGTGGCCTAAAAATTCGCGCGCGCTACGCGCGGCGAATGGTGCCCAAGGGTGCCCCGGATCTTTCACAGCTCAGATACGCCCCTGCCTGGTCCCTCTCACTTTCTCCACTACCTTCTCCTTCTCCCTCCAGGAGGGACCAAACCACTAGCCCTATAGGATGGTCCACTGCCTGGTTGTCTTACTAAACTCTTTCTGTCTCTCAGTTTGTTAGTATAATCCTTCCCCACTCTGATCACAATCTAATTACTTTCTCTACCACCTACTCTCCCCTTGCTCCATCTACTGTCTGTCGCCCAAACGACCCCCCAATAGACCTTTGATCATCCTCCTGTGCAATCCTCAGTCTCTACACCCAGCCTCAGCTGCTCTCCTCGTCTGAGACCTAAACCCTGATTCCCTAATACATTCGTACAACTCTGTCTCTGCTCAATTCACGATACCAGTTCCTACGCCGCTGTACTCGTGCAGCTAAGCGGCTGTCTAAAAGTCACACAGTCAGACAGACATTCAAGCTCAAGTTGTGTGTGTCTTAATTGGCTCTTTCAGCAGCTAAACACTCCTACTTTATCACACTTATAAACAATAACAAAGTAACCCACGTCATCTTTTTTCGCTATTTAAAGTCTTGCAGCCCTCTCTATGACACCTCTTTATTCCATTAACGCTCCTCAGGATTTTGCAGACTACTTAGAAATAAAATAGATGATATCCGGACTCTAATCCCCTCACCCAAGGACACTCTTGCCTTCTGGAATCTTTCACCCCTCGTCACCATTCTGAAGTCTTCGACCCTCCTGTTGTCCTCACTGCTTACAATGTACCCTTGATCCCATGTCCTCTTCCTACTCAGACACTGAGCTCAGGGTTCGGTTTTAGGACCCCTTGCTGGTTTTCCCTCTACACTATCTCTCTGGGAGAAATAATCAGTTCTTTTGGTTTTAATATCACTTATATGCTAATGATACCACATACTTGTCCACCCCTATGCTAAGCCGCTGAAGTTCAATCCCCAATCTCTAAATGTCTGCGCTCTATCCCTTCCTGGATGGCGCACCGCCGCCCTAAACTCAATCTATCCAAAACGGAAATAATCAGTTACCCCCCTAAAACTGGGACCTAGCTCATCATTTCTCATCTCTATGACCATTCATGGTCATTAACCCAGTGAACGCTGTCTAGGAGTTATCTTGAATCTTCCTCTTTCCTTCCATATCACATTAACAATGCCGCTAGGACCTGACGTTTCTCCTGCAATATGCCAAGATACTCTGTCACTTTCTTACTAAAATTTCATTCCATGCCCTTAAATTCCGTCTTGACTATTGTAACATCCTCTACTACTGTGGACTCCCGGCCTCCATCTCCTCTTCCAATCTTAAATCGGCAGATCGGATCATCTCGCTCTCCTCCAAAAGAGGAACCCACAACCCCATACTTCAGTCCATAGGGTGGCTCCCACAAAACAAAGAAATCAATTTTAATGCCCTCACTTTTAACCTTTAAATCCATTTCACTCTAATGCACCTCCCTACTTATCTTCTCTCTTGGTCTCTTATGTCCCAGGCTGTGCCCTTCGCTTCTGGCAGGAAATCTTCCCTACAGACCCCCAACTTACCTGCTGACCTCCCGCCTTGAAACCATTCTCTCTGGTGCTCCCTACCTTTGGAACTCTCCCCATCTCCTTGCTTCGCCTGGTGACATCCATTAATACTTTCAAATCTAGACTGTTTCCTACCTATCTGAGCATCAGCAGAACGAATGATGGTTAGCCTTTTCAGCACTTTGTACCCACCCCCCCCCCATTCGGGGCAGGATCTATTCCTAATGTGTCAAGGCTTTGTTGCAATTATAATCCATTTACATAATTTATATATTGCTTTCTTAACTGATGTATGATAATTGTATTTAATTTAATTGTATCTATCGTATAATGGCACTTATCCCCTTGTGTGTATACTAGTATTTTATAATGTACAGAGCTGCGTACCACAGTGGCACTTTTATAAATAAAATAGCAGCCAGGTGCAGCAGCAGAGCTCCAGACCTGTTGCAAGCCAGAACCAACACTAAGGCTGAGGCCACACTGCAACGCACAGGAATCGTACACACAATCGGCAAGCGGTTATCGCATGCACATTGTGGCGCGCGATTCTTTTTCCGTTTGCGTGTATTGTGTGCGCGATGCTTTTTGCGTTGCTTGTGCGCTTCCGATTTCCGTTATGGTAACAAAATATGGTGAACGCATCGTACCGAAACACGAACGGACTTGCATTCGCATGCCCGCCATCCAGGAAATTTCCATTTTAGCAAAAACTACGGGGCGCAATTGCGAGTGTAAAACTTGTACGCAAATGCGAGAAAAACCGCTCTAGTGTGGCCTAGCCCTAAGACGCAAACCCCGGCAAGGAGAAAAACGCGCCATACATTACAAGCAGTGTCACCAATAAAGTATTCAGCAGCAATAGTACATTGATTGCAACAGTAATTATGTAGTCTATCTCATCACGTGCAAGCAATGCCACAAACAGCATGAGGGGCGTACTATCCGTCCCCTTCGTGTATCTCAAGGGACACCATAAGAGCTATATAAAAAGAACAAGACTTCCCCTGTGGCTAGGCACTTGTCACCTTGCACAGACGCAACCCCACTCAAGTTTCCTATAGGGATAGGATACATACATCTATATACCCTCACCGCCCCACGGCATTAACACAGCTGGGTACATGTTTGTTGTTATGTGACTGAGAACATTAGAGCTCTATGCCCCTTCTCTTACCTCCTGTACATCCTTTTCTTCCCCCCTTCCCATTTATCCCTCCCCCATTTTTCATTCCCTTTTTACCTTTATTTTCCTGGGATGCTCTTGCAGACATCTAGTATCCATGTATTAGGTCTACATATATGGTTCCACCCTTCTTAAGTTTTGTCAATACATTATAGTATCTTTGTATTTTCTCTTCCTGTTTAGTATCCTATTAGGAGTTATTTTGAATATGCATGGTGAATTTAAGTTATTGAATATGTGATTTTACCTTTAGGGTTACACATGTACCTCCATCTATATGATAGTAATGATTTCATCGAATGATTAGGTCCTTGGTCATCCCTATATAAGGCCTATGATGAAGTTTGTAAAAGCGAAACACGTCAGGCATGACCCGCTTTGTTCTGTATTCCTTTGTATCTTATCTAATAAAACATTCATTCGTATCTTAAGAGAGGTACTGCTGTTTTCCAGGTTGCACATCTCCTTCCGGTGGTGTGGTGTCTTAAGCATGGTTACACATGTTGCGACTCCTCCTCCTGACCGACCACACACTTACACTGGTCAGCCAGGAGGAAGGACTGTGGTTATGCGATGTGGGTGTAGTTTTCAGAAGTGTTCAATTGTCCAATTTGTCTAATTTGGATGAACAGTTGGTTTGCGGACAAATCCAATGCGATTTTGGGCCCAAACGATCGATCGGAACAAAATACTGCATGATGTGTACACAGCTTTAGTGATCCGTTCATTTCTACCCTAGAAAAATTTGTTACCAAATTTCTACCCTTCCTCTTCAAATGAATTATACAGGGATATCCAACCTGTGGCCCTCTAGAGTTTAATAATGCAAACTCCTAGCATTCCCTGGCTACTCAAACATCTGTAAAGGCCTTATTTTAGACATCCCTAATTATGACTCAGGGGGAAGTGAACCAGTAGCATGAAACAGAGTGAAGGGAAGATTTGTAGAGATACGAGAATAATCAGGTATAAATCTAAACTGGCGACACTTTCATTAACGCAACTGGAAGAGGTGAAAAAAGCTGAGGAAATTACATTTTTCACACATTTTAAAAGTCTTGTTTTATCATCTCATTTATTCCAGGGGTAATGGAAATGTATTTAGTACATTAGTTTCACATACTTAGCTTCTTTTAATGGATAAAGATTCTCTTGGATCTTTGGTAATTCATTATGACTTTAATTTAAAAACCAAAACACAAAACATAAAATTCGAGATTCCTTTGTGATTTTAAACCAATGACAACATTATCTGCAACAAAATATCGGATTCCACATAGTTCCAATCCTGGAGGAGAATGTAAACGATTATATTATATTATGAAGAGGTAAGATTAAACAGCAAAAACGCGTAGGGAGTACTCACAAGCCATCACCAGTGGATTATACCTTACCATAAGACCACTACGATTTAAACCATAGCAGGAAGGTGCAACTCAACAACTGCTATATGGACTGTTTTCTGCAAGGTTTTATTGTTTTTGTTTTTTTAGTGCATTATAAAGTTTGTTGGAAACCTCTGTGTGCCAGAGGTTTTGGAGCTATACAGACCAAGCAAGCATCGAAACAGACATAGATAAGCCTGCATTACCCCTAGCGGTGGATAAACACAAGTGAGTGTTTTAAGAAATTTAAATATATGTAGTGTCCTTTTAAACTGATTTTAACCTATTTTATGTTTTATTTTTTGTTTTATTTTTAACCCTTCCCCCTACCCTAACTCCAATGTGCAAGCAAGATACTATTACAAGATTTTATAAACAATTCAGTGGAAAACTTGCAAAGCAGACAACCTCCAATCAGTCATCCTTACCACACCAAGTGCGGAAGTAACCCCTTCACTAGTATTATCAGTATTGCTCACCGGGTAAATATCTAATTTCATAGCGTGTACATTAATTTCAATGGTGTGTCTGTGGTGTTTAATAGCTTTTCTAATAGCCAGCAATTTAAACACCCCTCTAACCATTTCCCTAAATGTATCAGGGTGAGGACCAAAACTTTAAAAAGGCATATGCAATGAAAGGGAAAAATGTGCCCATGCATCTGCAGTAAACAATGAAATGTTATGCAACTGGAGTAACCCGTAAAAAAAACTGATGGTTGCTGCAAAATATAACTGGACAAACATGTCCCTTTTTATTAAGTAGTCCCTGAGTCCTCATCCCTGCTATATGTTAGTTTTAAAAAAACCTCCCTAAAGTTCAGCTATATTTTTAAAACCACCTGGGCCAAATTATTACCATGATCTGGAACCAAGAGTCAAATGAATTGTCTGTGACTTTCAAGACAGGATTGTCTCGAGTAACAAACCGAGGAATGTTACAAGGGAATTTTCTACTGCTTTAAAGGGTCCCAGTGAGTAGCCTCCATCACCCATAGTGGCGCTCTTGAACTCTTGAAGATTTGGGCGACGGTTCTATCTTTCAGCAGACAAAGAACAAAGGACACAGATATCAAAGGAGGACAACTTGTGGATGTCCTTGTGTAGACCATCCAGAGACCACACTTGAATATAATAAAACATCTCTGGGAGAATCTTAAAATGGCTGTGCACGACCTTCCACCCAACCTGAGTAGCGTGAGAGGGGTACATATAGGCAAATGGACTAAAAAACTGACCAAGGATAGGTGTGCCTAGGTGTGTGGCATCATATCCAAAAAAAGACTTGAGGCTGTATTTGCTGCCAAATATTGCATTGAGACAAGCTAGTGGATACTCATGTATCCAGTTTGAAAATAATAAAACAGTGGGGGCAATGAGCTGTGAATACCGTTCTGGATGCACTTGAAATGACTGAATAGGATATGGGTCTTTGGGGACTGAAAGATTGGGGCTTTCTATAACAATTCAGGGTTTGGAGTGGGTGGGATAATAAGATTTCTGGTGTGGACAAGCTGGTATTTACAAACAAGGTCAATAAGTAGTGCATGAAACCTATACTGGTCTAAAATCTACAGCCTTGTAGACACGTTGCGGCCAGTGATGGTAAAGCACCCGTGGGGGACCATTAGGACAGGAGGGCATGGCAGGGAAGAGAAAAACGCAGGTTAAGGGTTTTAAGTTGGGAAGAGAGAGACTGTTAGGCGAGGGAGCTGTGAGCAAACAGCGTTTATGGTCATGTAATCAGGAGTCAGAGTGGGTCACAAGGTTAGCAGTAAGGGTATATAAAAGGGGGAGCGAATAAGATAGGGAAGGGGTGAAGTTGGCCCCCCACCCGTCCTTTAGTTGGTTTAGGAAGAGAAGGATAATTGATTGGGTAAGAAAAATTGTAGGCGCTGGGGGGTGATCAGTGGGTCTGTCCTTTTTGTCACACAGTTGGTGTGGTCCATAGAGGTCAGATGAGCAGAATAGGTGTAGAAAAGTTTGGGTACTGTTGGATTGATCCTTTGGCTAGGGAGGGGTGATCAGATGGTAAAAGGAGGGCACTCATTGAGCTGGTGTGGTGTGGCTGATGAGCAACGCTAGGGTGGTAGGAAAGGGGGGGCGGCAACTATGGACTATGTTTTTTACTACGTTTATTACATTGTTAACAAATATATGGGGAATGTGAAGATTAATGTTTATATGGCACTTTGTGCAGTGGGTTGTTTATGGTGTTTATTTCGGTGGTTGTTAGTGTAGATTTGCCACTTAATTATGTAAATGGAATGTTTTGCACTTTACAATTGTTAATATGCAAATAAAGAAAACCTGTCGTGGCCTTTTGTGTTCCAAGAAAGTGGTCCGTGTCAATGTGGGCCGGGGAGGATAAAGGAAAAAGGTGTTAAGGGGTTAAAAGGTCATATCATAGAGTTTTTATTGGCACTTATCACATGCCATGACGGGATAATGTGGATTTATATATAGACCCCTTGCCTTATAAAAGTTGTAAAATCGATCGCTACCGAAATAATTATGTTCCAGAAAATATCTGTTGTATTCAATAGATCAACTGGACTTGAAGTTTAGTTCTTGAAGACGTTTTGCTAGTCATCCGAATGGCTTTCTCAATTCAGAGAATTGTACAAGAATCTGTGGCGAATTATGTACCCTGGAAAATCCCAATTAGCATATCACAGCAAGTGTTAAGGGCGTGATTGGATATGGCTACGAGGTTGTTATAGGAATGCCCAAGTAAGGTGTCAGAACAGCATTGTACATGCAGACAGATGGTGTCGAACCCCCCCACCTCTATTTAGGGCTTTGGGCCTTTTCTTTATTGTCACATATAAATGGACTCCTTAACAACCTCTCTGAACCGTCACATTCCTTTGCCAATACTGTTAACATTACATCTTCAAAGGTAGCCTTTATCCTTGAAGATGCAGGTACATGGCTGAGTCCTGACCCGAGGAATTGGCTCTTCTGTGCTGGGATACGTTGATGCAGTTGTTGTTTGGTCTCCCCCACATACAAATCAGAGCATCTCACTCACTCACTGCCGGCACTGCGAATGAATAGTAGTCGCTTTTTTGTGGTTTCGGTATTGGGTTTTCGGTGTACCAATTGCTGCCCTCTTCCTTCAGCGTGTTGCTCGTTTAAAGCAGAAAGGGAGATATGGGTGTTTTTGAAAACTCTTCTTAATTCTCGGAGAACCGCTGCTACATTGGATGACCAGGTTCTTTTGGGCATTGCATTTTCCCTTCATTGTTGGTATTCGGGTTTTTTATCCTGTCTTCTTTCCCTTAATGTGGTATTCGTGTTCTTTCTTTCCTTCTGCCGTCTTTTGACAAAGGCCCGTCTGGATATCCACAGTTTTAAGGCGGCTTCCTCTGAGAGTTTCATTTCTTTAGCCTTCACCTCTGTGCTAGTGGGGATGTTTCTCAGCTCTGTGTTGCAGGCTTTGATGACCCCCAGCTTGTGATCTAAAGGGTGTGGGTGGGGAGTCAAACATCAAATACTGATCTGTGTGTGTTGGTTTTCTGTAGTAACCTCTCCTACTTCACAGTTTACCATTTTCCTTAACTTCTACCAAGCAGTCCAAAGGAAGGCCAGTTCGTGTTGTTGTTTGTACCTCTCCCTTGTAAATTTGATTGTTTTGGTTTCTACCGTCATTAATGTGTTCTGTGAAAGCTTTGTGACTTCCTTCTGGTGGATTTTAACCCAGATCAGATTTGATGTTTGACTCCCACACCCCTTTATGATCACAAGCTGGGGTCATCAGAACCCTGCAACACAGAGCTGAGAAATCCCCACTAGCAACAGAGGCGTAAGGCTCTAAAGAAATGAAACATCTCAGAGGAGCCCTTAAACTTTGGGATATCCAGACTGGGCTTTGTCAAAAGAAGCAGAAGGAAGGAAGAAAAGAACACGAATACCAACAGTGAAGGGGAAAAGCACAAGACAGGAGACAAGAACATGTCATCCCATATGTAGCAGGGGTCTCCGAAGAAATAAGAAGAGGTTTCAAAAAAACACCGTTATCCCTGGTCTCCTTTAAACCGAGCAACAAACTGAGGCAGGCAATTGGTTACATCCGAAAAGACCACCCCCAATACCGAAAACACAGAAAAGCGAATCATATACGCAGTGCAGTGCAGTGAAGAATGCTCTGATTTGAGTTGTGGGGGAGAACAAACAACAAACTGCATGCATCAAGAGTATGGCAACAGCAAAAGAGAGCCAATACTCGGTGTCAGGACTCAGCCGTGTATCTGCATACTCAGGAGATAAGGACATACTTTGAAGATGTAATGTTAACATATTGGCAAAGGAATGTGACTGGTTCAAGGGAGGTGTTAAGGAGGCCATTTATGTGGAAAATAAAGAAAACCAAGCCTAAAATAGCAGGTGGGGGGTTCGACACCATCTGTCTGCCATGTACAATGCTTGTTTTGACACCTTACTCTGGGCGTTTCCTATACAAACCTCTAGCCACTATCTAATTCACGCCCTAACACCTGGCTGTATGTGATATGCTAATTGGGATTTTCCAGGGTAAAAATTGCCAAAGATTCTTGTACAAGTCCATTCTGAATTGAGAAAGCCAGTCGGATGACTAGCGAAACGCTCTTCAAGAACTAAACTTCAAGTCCAGTGATTAATGAATTCAAAACGATATACCATGACCCGGATTCTGAATGAGAACCTTCATAAGCATGTTCCAGAAAATAAATAATTTATGGTGTTTGTAAATTTATTGTGATGAATAATCATTTGTAGATATAAAAAAGTAAGTTGTCTTTATGTATAAATGCCCTCTAGTGTTAAATCCAACATAAGCAGTTATCCTGGCCATGGATCAAGCCTCTCTTTGGAAAAATACAAACGGTTACTTCAATAAAAGGTGCTAATTATGCCCCAAACCAATCAGACTTATTTAACATTTGAAAGCTAACATCTGATTGGTTGGGGCAAAATTTAGCACCATTTTAAATGATAAGAACTTTTATTTGAAAACCTGACAGTGTTCTTGAGCTGTGAGTGAAGGTTATGAAAGTAGGTTGTATTAATTGGATTAGAACATTCATACATTCTGGGCAATGTTCCAGATGTGCGTGGGGGTGGTGGAGGTGGGGGGAGGACACAGATATGCTAACCACTTTTTGAGTGACAGGTCTTTCCATAATCCAGAAAATTCTAAATCTACAGGAGATTCAATAAAAGTTATTTTCGTTAAAATGGTAATTTTGCCCCAACCAATCAGCTTATGTAAGATTTGAAAGCTAACATCTGATTGGTTGGGGAAAAATTAGCACCATTTAAAGGATACAAACTTTATTGATAACCCCCTAGTATTTCAAAAAGGAAAGAGGTTTATAAAATTTGAGGCTCATGTTAGAAGATGTGGGAAATTGTACCTTAAGCGTTATGAGGCTGATGCAATATGATGAGACAAAGTTACCCCTGCTATATTTACCACAACTATCAGATGTTAGCTTTTAACCAGGTCACTGCAGTGGACAACATTCTGATTGGTTGCTGCAGATATTAGTACAGGCAAAATATAGCACCTTTTTCTTCATAAGCCCTTCTGTTTTAAAAGTTTGCATATGGCTGAATATAGAGACTGTAAATAAAATGGTGCTGGGTGCTGTATGAGCAGGTGGTAAAGAAACGAAACCGTGTTTCAAAGCGGGAACTGGCAGTATCAAAATAACTAAAGATATGGAAACATAACCGTGTTTGGAAACCATGGTGAAAGAAAACTCGCAAATTCAGTTTCAATTGGGTTATAATTTCGATACATTCCATCTCTAAGGGTGGGAGGTTTTGGAGCAGAATAGGGAAGTGTTTGGGGCGAGGATAAAGGCAAGATAGGACAGCTACAGGGTTATTCAATAAAATTAATTAATTTCAATAATTTCAATAAAATTAATTAATAAAAATGGTGCTAATTTTGCCCCAACCAATCAAATGCTAGCTTTCAAATGTTAAATAAGATCTGATTGGTTGGGGCAAAATTTAGACCATTTATAGCATGATAAGAATCTTTTAGAATCTCCTGCTAATGTTTTCGTGTCAAGTCCCAAAGGATGTTCTGTTACCACAGAACCCTTGCCTTCTCTTGCTGTAAGTAAATCCTTACCTAATCTTACCAATCCATCACTTGTGATTGGAGGGCTCTTAACATGAGGTGGTGGTTGTTTGTTTTTTGTTCCCCTGCACTACACAGCCAGCCATTTATCATACTGCCAGGACAGGCAGCCAGCCCTATAATGGAATAAATGACTCCTCAGGTTACCACAGAACCCTTGCCTTCTCTTGCTGTAAGTAAATCCTTACCTAATCTTACCAATCCATCACTTGTGATTGGAGGGCTCTTAACATGAGGTGTGGTGTTTGTTCCCTATATAAGCCTATGATGAAGTGTATGTAAACGCGAAACACGTCAGGCATGACCGCTTTGTTTCTTGTATTCCTTTGTAATCTAATAAAACATTCATTCGTATCTTAAGGAGAGGTCACTGCTGTTTCAGGTTGCACATCTCCTTCCGGTGTGTGGTCTTAAGCATGTACACATGTTGCGATCCTTCTCCTGACCGACATCCAGCACTTCGACTGGTCAGCCAGGAGGAAGGACTGTTGGTTAATGCGAGTGTGGTGTAGTTTTCAGACGTGTTCAATTGTCAATTTGTCTAATTTGGGAACAGTTGGTTGCGGACAAAATCCAATGCGATTTGGGCCCAAACGATCGATCGGAACAAAATACTGCATGATGTGTACACACGCTTAGTGATCCGTTCAATTCTACCCTAAGAAAAATTTGTTACCAAATTTCTACCCTCCTCTTCAAATGAATTATACCAGGGATATCCAACTGGTGCCCTCTAGATGTTTATAATGCAAACTCCTAGCATTCCCTGGCTACTCAAACATCTGTAAGGCCTTATGTTAGACATCCCTAAATTATAGACTCAGGGGGAAGTGAACCAGTAGCATGAAACAGAGTGAAGGGAAGATTGTAGAGATCGAGATATATCCAGGTATAAATCTAAACTTGGCGACACTTTCATTAAAGCAACTGGAAGAGTGAAAAAAGCTGGAAATTATCATTTTTTCAACACATTTAAAAGTCTTTTAGTTTTTATATTCATTTATTCCAGGGTAATGGAAATGTATTTAGTACATTAGTTTCACATACATTAGCTTCTTTTAATGGATAAAGATTCTCTTGGAATCTTTGGTATCATTATGACTTTAATTTAAAAAAAACCAAAACAAAAACATAAAATTCGATTCCTTTGGATTAAACCAATGACACCATTATCGCAACAAAAATGGATTCCACATAGTTTCCACATCCTGGAGGAGAATGTAAAACGGTTATTATATATATTATGAAGCTGTAAGGATTAAATAAAAGCAAAACGCGTAGGGAGTACCTCACAAGCCATCACCAAGTGGATTATACCTTACCATAGACCACTACGATTTAAACCATAGCAGAAGGTGCAACTTCAACAACTGCTAGGACTGTTTCTGCAAGGTTTTTATTGTTTTTTGTTTTTAGTGCATTAATAAAGTTTGTTGGAAACCTCTGTGTGCAGAGGTTTTTGGGAGCTATACAGACCAAGCAAGCATCGAAAACAGCACAGAGTAAAGCCTGCATTACCCCTAGCGGTGGATAAACACAAGTGAGGTGTTTAAGAAATTTAAATATATGTAGTGTCATTTTAAACTGATTTTAACCTATTTTGTTTATTTTTGTTTTTATTTTAACCCTTCCCCTACCCATACTCCAAGTGCAAGCAAGATACTATTAAAGATTTATAAACCATTCAGTGGAAAACTTGCAAAGCAGACACCCTACTCAAGTAGTCCTCCTTACCACACCAAAGTGCGGAAGTAACCCCTTCTATAGTATTATCCAGTATTGCTCATCCTGGGTAAATACTCTAATTTATAGCGTGTACATTAATTTAAATGTGTGTCTGTGGTGGTTTAATAGCTTTCTAATGCCAGGCAATTTAACCCCTCTAACCATTTCCCTTAAATGTATACAGGGTGAGGACCTAAAACTTTAAAAGGCATATGCAATGAAAGGTGGAAAAATGTGCCCATGCATCTGAGTAAACATGAAATGTTATGCAACTGGAGTAACCCAGTAAAAAATCTGATGGGTTGCTGCAAAATATAACCATTGACAAACTTGTCTCCTTTTTTTGCATTAGTCCCTTAGTCTCATCCCTGCTATATGTTAGTTTAAAAACCTCCTAAGTTTCAGCTATTTTTTAAAACCACCGGGCAATCATTTTACCATGATCTGGAACCAAGAGTCAAATGAATTGTCTGTAGACTTTCAAGACAGGATTGTCTCGAGTCACAAATCTGAGGGAATTTTACAAGGGAATTTCTACTGCTTTAAAGGTCCCAGTGAGTAGCCTCCCATCACCCATAAGTGGCGCTCTTGAACTCTTGAAGATTTGGGCGACGGTTCATCTTTCAGCAGGACAAGAAACAAAGGACACAGATATCAAAGGAGTGACAACTCTGTGGATGTCCTTGGGTAGACCATCCAGAGCCCACACTTGAATATAATAAAACATCTTGGAGACATCTTCTAAATGGCTGTGCACCGACTCTTCCCACCCAACCTGATGTAGCTTGAGAGGTGCTACATATAGGAATGGACTAAACTGACCAAGGATAGGTGTGCCAAGGTTGTGGCATCATATCCAAAAAGACTTGAGGCTGTATTTGCTGCCAAATATTGCATTGAGCAAAGCTAGTGGATACTCATGTATCCATTTTAGAATAATAAAATGTGGGGGAAATGAGCTGTGAATACTTTCTGGATGCACTGTAAATACTGAAAGGATTATGGGCTTTGGGGACTGAAAGATTGGGGCCTTTCTATAACAATTTCAGGGTTTGGAGTGGGTGGGATAATAAGATTTTCTGGTGTGGACAAGCTGGTATTTTACAACAAGGTCAATAAGGTGCATGAAACCTATATCGGTCTAAAATCTACAGCCTTGTAAGACGTCTGCGGCAGTGATGGTAAAGAACCGGGGGGACCATAGGAACAGGAGGGCATGGCAGGGAAGAGGAAAAACGGCAGGTTAAGGGTTAAGTTGGGAAGAGACTGTAAGGCTAGGAGGGAGCTGTGAAGCAAACAGCGTATTGGTCAGACTCAGGAGTCAGGATGGGGTCACAAGGTATAGCAGTAAGGGTATAAAAGGGGGAGCAGAATAAGATAGGGAAAGGGGTGAAGATTGGCCCGCCCACCCGTCCTTTAGTTGGGTAGGCAGAGAAAGGATACATTTGAGGTAAGAAAAATTGTAGGGCTGGGGGGTGATCAGTGGGTCTGTTCCTTTTGTCACAGCAGGTGGTGGTGGTCCATAGAGGTCAGATGGAGCAGAATAGGTGAGAAGTTTGGTTACTGGTGGATTGATCCTTTGGCTAGGGGGGGTGATCAGATGGTAAAAGGAGGGCACTCATTGAGCTGGTGTGGTGTGGCTGATGAGCAACGCTAGGGTGGTAGGAAAAGGGGGCAGGCAACTATGGACTATGTTTTATTACTACGTTTATTACTATTGTTAACAAATATATGTGGAATGTGAAGATTAATGTTTATTGGCACTTTGTGCAGGTTGGGTTGTTATATTCGGTGGTGTAGATTTGCCACTTAATTATGTAAATGGAATGTTGCACTTTAAATATGTTAATTAGCAATAAAGAAACCTGCTGTGGCCTTTTGTTCCAGAAGTGGTCCGTGTCATCTGTGGGCCGGGAAAAGGAAAAGGGTTAAGGGGGTAAAAGGTATATCATAAGAGTTTTATTGGCACTATCACTGCCATGACGGATAATGTGGATTTATATATGACCCCTTGCTTAAAAGTTGTAACTATCGCTACCGTAAATATTATGTTCCAGAAAATATCTGTTGTATTCAATTAGATCAACTGGACTTGAGTTTAGTTCTTGAAGACGTTTTGCTAGTCATCCGACTGGCTTTCTCAATTCAGAATGACTTGTACAAGAATCGTGGCAAATTGTACCCTGGAAAATCCCAATTAGCATATACAGCCAAGTGTTAGGGCGTGATTGGATAGTGGCTAAGAGGTGTTATAGGAATGCCCAGAGTAAGGTGTCAGAACAGCATTGTAACATGCAGACAGATGGTGTCGAACCCCCCCACCTCTATTTAGGCTTGGTTTCTTTATTTTCACATAAATGGCCTCCTTAACACCTCTCTTGAACCAGTACATTCCTTGCCAATATGTTAACATTACAATCTTCAAAGGTATGTCCTTATCCTAAGATGCAGGTACATGGCTGAGTCCTGACCCGAGGAATTGGCTCTTCTGTGCTGGGCCATACGTTGATGCAGTTGTTGTTTGGTCTCCCCCACATACAAATCAGAGCATTCTTCACTGCACTGCACTGCGTATATGAAGTCGCTTTTCTTGTGTTTCGGTATTGGGTCTTTGGATGTACCAATTGCTGCCTCAGCGTGTTGCTCCGTTTAAAGCAGACAGGGATATGGTGTTTTTTGAAAACTCTTCTTAATTTCTCGGAGACCCCTGCTACATATGGGATGACCATGTTCTTTCTCCTGTCTTGCTTTTCCCCTTCACTGTTGGTATTCGTGTTCTTTTCTCCTGTCTTGCTTTTCCCCTTCACTGTTGGTATTCGTGTTCTTTTCTTTCCTTCTGCGTCTTTTGACAAAGGCCCAGTCTGGATATCCACAAGTTTTAAGGGTCCTCTGAGATGTTTCATTTCTTTAGCTTCACCTCTGTGCTAGTGGGATGTTCTCAGCTCTGTGTTGCAGGCTTCTGATGACCCCAGCTTGTGATCTAAAGGGTGGTGGGAGTCAAACATCAAATACTGATCTGTGTGTGTTGGTTTCTGTAAACTCTACTTCCAGTTTACCATTTTCCTTAACTTCTACCAAGCAGTCCAGAAAGCCAGTTTGTTGTTTTGTACTCCTTCTTGTAAATTTGATGTTTTGGTCTACCGCATTAATGTGTTCTGTGAAAGCTTGTACTTCCTTCTGGTGGATTTTAACCCAGATCAGTATTTGATGTTTGACTCCCACCACCCTTTAGATCACAAGCTGGGGGTCATCAGAACCCTGCAACACAGAGCTGAGAACATCCCCACTAGCACAGAGGCGAAGGCTAAAGAAATGAAAATCTCAGAGGGACCTTAAACTTTGTGGATATCCAGACTGGGCCTTTGTCAAAGAAGCAGAAGGAAAGAAAAGAACACGAATACCAACAGTGAAGGGGAAAAGCAAGACAGGAGAAAGAACTGGTCATCCATATGTAGCAGGGGTCTCCGAGAAATTAAGAAGAGTTTTCAAAAAACACCGTATCCCTGTTGCTTTAAACCGAGCAACACACTGAGGCAGCAATTGGTACATCCGAAAGACCCAATACCGAAACACAAGAAAAGCGACATCATATACGCAGTGCAGTGCAGTGAAGATGCTCTGATTTGTATGTGGGGGAGACCAAACAACAACTGCATCAACGTATGGCCAGCACAGAAGAGCCAATTCCTCGGGTCAGGACTCAGCCGTGTATCTGCATCTCAAGGATAAAGGACATACCTTTGAAGATTGTATGTTACATATTGGCAAAGGAATGTGACTGGTTCAAGGGAGGTGTAAGGAGGCCATTTATGTGAAAATAAAGAAACCAAGCCTAAATAGAGGTGGGGGGGTTCGACCACCATCTGTCGCCATGTACAATGCTGTTTTGACACCTTACTCTGGGCGTTCCTATAACACCTCTTAGCCACTATCTAATCACCGCCCTTAAACACCTGGCTGTGATATGCTAATTGGGATTTTCCAGGGTACATAATTGCCACAGATTCTTGTACAAGTCATTCTGAATTGAGAAAGCAGTCGGATGACTAGCGAAACGTCTTCAAGAACTAAACTTCAAGTCCAGTTGATCTAATTGAATACAACAGATATACCATGACCTGGATGAATGAGAACCTTCATAAGCATGTTCCAGAAAATAAATAATTTCTGGTGTTTGTAAATTTTATTGTAGAATAATCATTTGTAGATATAAAAAGTAAGTGTCTTTATGTATAATGCCCTCTAGTGTTCAAATCCAACATAAGCAGTTATCCGGCCATGTGATCAAGCCTCTCTTTGGAAAAATACAAAGGGTTATTCAATAAAAGGTGCTAATTATGCCCCAACCAATCAGATCTTATTTAACATTTGAAAGCTAACATCTGATTGGTTGGGGCAAAATTAGCACCATTTTAAATGATAAGAACTTTTATTGAATAACCCTGACGTGTTCTTGAGCTGTGAGCTGAAGGTTATGAATAGTAGCAGTGTATTAATTGGATTAGAACATCTCATACATTTCTGGGCAATCCATGGCGTGGGGGTGGTGGGGGGAGGACACAGATATGCTAACTCAATTTTTGAGTGACAGGTCTTTCCCTAATCCTAGAAAATTCAAATCTACAGGGAGATTCAATAAAAGTTATTTTCGTTTAAAATGGTGCTAATTTGCCCCAACCAATCAGAACTTATGTAAGATTTGAAAGCTAACATCTGATTGGTTGGGGAAAATTAGCACCATTTTAAAGGATACAAACTTTTATTGAATAACCCCCTAGTATTTACAAAAAGGACAGATGTATAAAATGAGGCTCATGTTAGAAGATGGGGAAATTGTACTTTAAGCTGTTATGAGGATGATGCAATATGATGAGACAAAGTTCACCCCTGCTATTATTTACCACAACCTATCAGATGTTAGCTTTTAACCAGGTCACTGCAGCTGGACAACATCTGATTGGTTGCTGCAGATTATTAGTACAGGCAAAATATAGCACCTTTTTTCTGTCATAAGCCCCTCTGTTTTAAAAGTTTGCATATGGCTAATATAGAGACTGTAAATAAAATCGGGTGCTGTATGGAGCAGGTGGTAGAAACGAACCTAGTTTCAAAGCGGAACTGGCAGTATCAAAATAACTAAAGATATGAAACATAACCGTGTTTGGAAACCATGGTAGAAAACTCGCAAAATTCAGTTTCAATTGGGTTTAAATTTCGATACATTCCATCTCTAGTAGGTGGGAGGTTTTGGAGCAGAATAGGGAAGTGGTTTGGGAGGATAAAGGCAAAGATAGGACAGCTACAGGGTTATTCAATAAAATTAATTAATTTCAATTAATTTCAATAAAATTAATTAATTAAAAATGGTGCTAATTTTGCCCCAACCAATCACATGCTAGCTTTCAAATGTTAAATAAGATCTGATTGGTTGGGGCAAAATTAGCACCATTTTAAGCGATAAGAACTTTTATTGAATCTCCCTGCTAATGTTTTATGTCAAGTCCCAAAGGATGTTCTGTTCAATAGGTCTCCTCTTTACATTATACTTTAAAGAGCACGTCCACCCTAAAAACCAAAAACTCCCTCTGCTCAATGAGCTTTATATAAGCTTGAGCATGTGCTGCAGTGGAGACAGCAGGGAAAACAGCAGTCAGTTATTGGTTGTGATGTCAGCACTGTGTTGTGATGTCAGATTTGATTGACTGCATGGAAGGGAGGAGCCAGCTTACTCTTCCAGAATGGGGGCAATAATTATCCTTTAATATCTGGTTAATAATAATAATAATTTTGGAAAATATATCAGTTGGGGTAGGGGCAGGTAATGGACATGTGACATTTGTTTTAAGGGTGGGCACGCCTTTTAATTGTTCTCTCTAATTCTGGCTTTAGCCCAACGCTGCACACCCTTTATAAAGAATATCATTGTAACTATAAAATGCCATAAACTCAGGGTATTTGTGGGCCCTGCTATAAAACATTAATACCAAGAGAAGGGAAAATAATTCCTCCTGACCCTACATGTAATTTCAAAGGCATTTTCCCATGTAGGAAGGAGACGCTGATCAGCATCTCAATGCAAATGTTCTTGTCGGGAAATCTGACACGTGTGTAATTATAATCACATTGAAAGTACAGAGGCTTTTCTTTTTTTGCAAACAATACCCTTAATATTAGCAGGATACAGCAGAGTCAACAGCCTATTGAAATGAAATTAGTCAACATATCTGTCAGCACCCCAGGCTTAGATGCCACTTATTTATTGTCATGCAGCATTCATTTGCGCTTTCTCTTTAAAGGAATAGTTCACTCGAAAAGTGAACTATTCCATTAATGTATTGATTGAAGAAGGAGGTTAAGGAGCTCATGTAAGGAGCTATGTCTTACCTTCCGTCAACTGAGCAGGAGCCAGGGACCAAGGTAAGTATTTTTACCTTTCACGTGATCCATTCGCGTGACAGGTCCCCCCTGTGATATTGCAGACTATAGTGGATTAGAACCAGGAAGCGGTCAGAGATTTTCATCTCTGCCACAGTAGATGACGTAAAAGGTAAATTATATCATGTATGAAAAATATAATAGGTAGCTACACAGTCTAATATACATATGTATGGTCCCAAAATTAAATTGGGTTAAAGGACTGTGAATACAAAAAGTCTGAACATCTCAAAGTCAGGGCTCAGGAACATAAGCCCCGAGCCTGTTGCTTAATGTGTAACACATGTTTTAGTTGACAAGTCAGTGGACTATCTAATTTGTTTCCCGAATAAAGATTGATTTTTAAGGTACGGAGCCATTTGCACCACGTCAATCTTTGATACTTACCTGTAAATTATACTCACCTTCGTTCCTGGCTCCTGCTCAATTGATTGAAGAACGGCAGGTAAGACATAGCTCCTTACCCTCCTGGGTTTCAATCAATACATTAAAGGAATAGTTCACTTTTCAACATTGCAAATCTGAAGGATCAGAATGCAGTCATACTATTATATTTGTACATGTATGTTTCCCTCTCCTAGTGTATTTAATCCCTGTGGGAAATATTACTTCCATCTATCACTGGTACTTACAAGCCCCAATACCAGCAACTAAAGAATCAAGCGCTGGTGCCCACTGGCAGCTCCTCCTGTAACAACCACCCCCCAACATAGGTTCGAATGCATGGCAATGTTGGAGAAAGGGGAGAAAGAATGGGCAGTGGGAGAGCTGCCACATTTTGGGGCTTTTAAGTTAATATGGGTGTAATTGCTTCCACATCCCTGTACGTTAAAAGGAGGTTTAAAGGAGAGTGCCAGCACAAGGAAAAATGCTTTTGCCAAGGCTGCAGAACAATCTTTAATACACTAACCTGGCAAAGGAAAACTGTACATGAGCTTATATTGGAAATGAAAGGGCATATTCCCCCCCCCACACACACACACACACACACACACAAATCGGCTAATGCGCTTGTACTGCCTCTGTAGGTTTATTTCCCCAAATTCCAAATGTAAACTTAATTACCAGCCCTCGTTCCAGTGGTGACCTTCTGTTCATTTTCCTGATCGTGAAAGCAGCAGAAGGGGTCAGATCAGCACCTGCTCAGTGATTGGCTGAGTCTCGCTCAATCACAGATTGCCTGCAGGCCCGGACCCTTCTGCAGCTTTCTCGATGGGGAAAAGTGCTGGGAAAAAGGCAGGTAAGTAAGTTTACATTCAGAATTTGGGGACATAGCTAGGCAATGGGGCAGTACAGGGCAATAGATGGTTTTTGACACATAAAAATGTATGAACAGAGCGGCAGCAGGAGGGAGGTGGGAGGGAGGAAGGGAACCCCACTGCACATGCCAGAAACCTCTTGGAGGGAAAACGCTTCGCTTTCCTAGACTGCATTGTGGCCATGCAGGAGAACCATATGCAGCAGAAGGGAAAGGTAGGGGTCAATAATACTACACAATGGGCTCAGTGTTGGGGCAAATTTCAGTTGGGGGAGTGGACATGCCCGATGATGATCCTACCTCCTTTTAAAATTAATTTTTGCAGTTCTCTAAGACTAGGAAGTTCGTGTATAAAGGAGCGATATTCGTAAATTGCAAAATACCAGTAATATCGGGATTTTAGCAACTATGTCAGTATTTAATGGCCATGGCACACAATACAAACACAGTGAATATCTATTTTACTACCATGTCATTGGTCCATTGACTGCTGCAGGCATTATTTATCCTGTGGTCATAAATTACCGCTGCAGTTGTAAATTACTGATAACAAGCGATATTTTATTAACACTGTGTTATTTACCAGCCACGTTGTAAAATAATACCCACATCAGTCAATGGTATTGTTAATTATGATATATTGTTAATGGGTTCACAACCTATAGTGTTGGGAATAGTATGGATCCATTCTTTTAAAGAATTTAATAGATGTATTGGGAATTTTATTTGGTTGAATTATGCATTTTAATAATTGAAAATAATATGTAATATATGTAATAATTGTCAATGGTTGGTTCCCTGAGATCTGTAAAATGCTGCAAGGTTTCCACAAGGGTAAAAAAAATGAGAAACACAGCATTATATTATTGGCATGATTCAAATTCTTGTAGACTTCTCTAACAGATACGGGGTCAAGGCATTTAGTTGTAATCAATCCAAGGTTGGGTAACAGCTTTCTAGAGTACCATGGAGAGCCACCTGGATTCAGTAAAGTTCATTTGAGTGCCAAGGACACAGACATTATATTTTCCAGGCAGGTGCTCAGCTATTGTTGATAGACTTTAAGGTCCATTACTTCCTTTGGCTGTGCACAACCTAGTCTATTGATTTTAAATAAAATAATGGGAAAATGTGAAGATTTATTGGCAAAACAAATATCCGAAATCCCAAATGATCAAACTAAACCGCAGGCACAAAACCTCTAGGGGTTTTACAGACGTATCACCATACAAAACATAGAATTCTAGTGCACAAACAATTCTAATTGCATATTGGCTCCCTCCATAAGGTTCCTGCTACAAGCAGCCTGCTAAACCTTGGATAAATAAAAGCAATTAGTTAAATATAAATTATTATAAGCCCAGTCACCACGCCAAGGTTACTTTCTTTAACTGGGTCCTAACCTACTGGTACTTGCCTTTTTGGCTGCATGAGCTTTAACTGGGTCCTAACCTACTGGTACTTGCCTACTTGGCTACATGAGCTGACAGCTTCTCCTGTGTGGCCTGGATGCTTGAAGCTGACTCTCTTGTTTAAAGTACTTTGCTCAAACGAGCACATGACCTAACTCTGAGTACAATTACCCAGAAGGCTTGGTCAAACCTTCAATGTTACACACAATATATAGGAAATTGGGCTGTTGTTCATCCATATTAAAGTGCAACTAGAGACCAAAAATATAATACATACAAAAAATAGAATTCTAGTGCACAAACAATTCTAATTGCATATTGGCTACCTCTATAAGGTTCCTGCTACAAATTGGTGTAGCAGGCACCACAGGTGCCACAGGAACTTGTACTTCTTTCCAGACCATGGGCTAGCTCTATTCCCAAACACTGGTTAGCTCCCAAAAGAACCACCGCCCACAGCTATTACAGCTAAAAATGAAGGCAACCAACCAGAGAATCCAAGGGACTCCCCCTTCTACCTGACACAACCCCTTGACCTGCCTGACTCCATCCCAACCTATAGGGTGACAGGTGTTCCTCTCCATGTCTCGCCATGCATCCCTTTGTCCTGATATTGTTGGGGATATCTACCTGGCAGCCACAGAATACCATAATGGCCTTAAATGGGGTTGTCCAAGACAAACACAATCCATTCTCATGGCACTTTATAAATATCTCATTTTTTATGTATTTTAAAGGGCTTGTTAACCATTCAAATTGAAAATTATATATAGGTAAATTAACCCCTAAAATCCCCAATACTGCACTAGTTAGAAAGATAGAGGTGGGGCTATTCTGTTATAAAACAATATAACACAAGAAACAATATTTAGTCATTGGCTGTGATGTTACAGCCATGAATGACATCTGCTAACTGGAATGAAAAGGAAGCAGTGAAAGGTAACAGAACATTAGGCAGCATTTCAAGTTAGACTGACCGTATATACTTGAGTATAAGTCGATCCGAGTATAAGTCGAGGTACCTGAAAAATTTATAAAAACTGATTGACTCGAGTATAAGCCGAGGGTAGAAATTATGACCACTACTGCCTTCTGGTTGTGTATTGTTTTGTGGCTTAAGTTGCCTTTTAAATGGACAGCAGAATTCCCATACATGAATCCCATACAGTAATAGCCAAATCCAGTACAATTAACCTCCAATTCCTTTGCACTCCAGATGTATGGAAACTACAACTCCCAGCATGCTTTGTTGCTGGGAGTTGCAGTTTCTAAACATGTGGAGTGGCAAGGTTCAGTAATCGTTTAATTAAGCTTGCCATCATTTACATTTCTCCTGACCCCCATATAGTAAAGGGCCCTCTGCCCCCCATATAGTAAAGGGCACTCTGACCCCAATAGTTAAGTGTCACCTGAGATTTGTAGTTTCAAGCTGTCATTTGCACTGAACTAGCAGCTGTTTTTGGCCCCAAACTGAGGAGACCCATCAGATTTACAGCATCCAGATGAGCAGTGACAGTGCTGAGTGAGTCCAGCAGCCAGACTACTACTGAAGCAGGAAATGTAAAGGCAGATCAGCTCCTGTAACTTTCTATGCAGGTTAACACAGCACCACCTACTGGTTACTATCTGCAATTGCAGAATTTGGATCTAAATTTGGACTTGACCCGAGTATAAGTCAAGGTTAGGTTTTCAGGCTAACTTTAAAGCCTGAAAAATTTGACTTATACTCGAATATATATGGTACATCTCTCTAGATTTCTAACAATTGCAGTTTGGGGGTTTGGGTGGTTATTTTAAAATGTTTCATTAGAGGGTTGAACTTGCCCTTTAAGGATTCTTTAGAACACAAACCAGTTTCAAAACCAAAACTGCCTTTTAAACAAAAATGTTAGCATTGTGCATAAATGTACATGGAATTATACTTATACTTTGTGTAGTCTTTCTGCGGCTGAGAAAGCGAAACGAACTGTTGATTTATAGCGAAAATCTCTCTCCTCTGTCTCGAATCCCACTGACAGTTGTAAACCTTTCGCTCTTTCTAGTTTCCAATTTTTATGCCACATAAAAGTTAAATTAGGGTCTGACACCCCAGATGTACAACTCCTTTGTTAGCTAGATTAATAAATGTAATATTCATTATTAATGATACTTTGCACTGTTAAACAGGGAATGCAATTATTTAAACGGTCTACAAAATCATCTTAACCATTTTGCTGTAATCAAATTCTTTCTTTAAAAAAATAAATAAAGACACCAAGAGGAAATCTTACAGTTATGGTGGCAATAAATCTGAGCATGAATACGGAATTTCAGGGGTTTTTTTGCTACAGAATTGAGCCTAAGCTGAATGGGTGGCTGGGATCTCACCATACATGGACTTCACCAATGTAACTTGTTCTGATGGTTTCCCCTGGAAGGTTACAATTTAACTCTATTCTAAGGATTCCCAGACTGTGTCCTGATTGGTTGACTTCTAGATGGTTTACCCTGTTACAATGGGAATTTTATGCTTTTGGGGAGAAAATGTTTTCCCAAGTCTATCTGACTTTAGTATGTATAGTTTACTATGTATAAATCTAAAGGGCATGTTTATCCTCATCAAAAACCTTTGAACATAGGCCCCCCAAGCCCTACTTTCCATGATACTTACCTTACCTTACATATTTTACGGCTGGGCAAAGGAAGAGAGCAGCAAGGGACTTTAAAGGGCATGTCCAGCCTAAAAAAAAAAGTAACCTTAGAAATGTTAATCCCCCCCCCCCAAACCCCACTTTCGCATTATCTATATGTTTCAAAGATACCCCTGAGGAGATTCAGGGGCATCTTTGAAAGGTATAGATAATGCAAAAGTGGGGTTTGGGGGGTTGATTAACATTTCTAAGGTTACTTTTTTAGGCTGCACATGCCCTTTAACGGGTAACGATGGTCTTTATACACTTGCCTCTCAAACAAGCCTAGGAGGATGTCTCTAGCTTCTCTGGATCTTAAGTTTTCGGCTTGTAAAGTTACACTTTTCAGAATGCCCTTTCTGTGTGTCTCTGTGACAGGCATGTGTCATAAGCCCCACCCCCAAAAATCAATCTTTTCTGTAGCCAGTTACAGACCTGCAACAATTCTCTTTTCTTTCCTCTACCTATGGACACTTTAGGAAGAGGAAACATATATTTTCATGCTTATAACTAGCTTTAAACATGATTTAGAAGTTCAGGGACAGAGCTTATGATGCAGCTAATGATGCTCTGTCCCAGCAGTGGGCATGCTCCAACCTTAAACTTGGAGGCAGATCCCAAGTGCTGGTGAGCTCACAGTGTTAGCAGGAAAAAAGATAAGATACTGTATCTGAACTCAGGAGCGCCAGGGGGAAAAGGGTGTTTTAGGGTTACTTAGCCTATGTGTACAAGTTTTTGAAGTGGGTGAACATTCCCTTTAATTTATCCACAATATATTCCGTGTCTTGCCAGTAATAAGATGTTAATGTGACTATGAAATAATTGAAAAACAATGTTATAATACAATTCTTTTAAATAACTTGGGGGTAGAAAATACTTTTTTGCCATTTCACTTTTATTCAAGTACTTGTGTTGTGTTCTTGTGGTGATGAAGAAATAACGGACTGTTAGCTCAATAATCAATTAAGAATACACAGGGATAAATCACACATGCCATCACTCCGGCAATTATGAAGCTATTTGTTGCTATGTTAACATCTTCTCAAACGGCTCTCCGAGCAGTAGATTTCTACAGTGTCTGGCTGATTCTACGGGCTTGTGAAACAGAAGGTTTTACCTACTGCCGTCGAAGGTGCTTAGGGTTGAGATAAATTACTTGGTTTAGACGGCTAATGCTCATTTAAAGATCTGTTACATGCATTCAATAAAGGATCACATTGTTTTAGACCAATTTTGAGCATCTTTTTTTAGGCAGCAATATCCAGTAACGGCGATCAAACATGCAGCGATTATTGCTGTTTGTGTGCAATGAAGGGAGACTTCAGTAAGCTGTAAGCAAAGCATTAAATGAAGCAATTCAAGGAAACTGGATTTAGTTTCTTGTTTTTTCTGTGTTCTTTTAACTCGTGTTGCAGTGTTCCGTAATTCGCTAAAATGTACCAATTGCGTTATTTCCCAGTTGGAAAAATAGCCTGATTTCTTTCAAACTTTTAATTTCAAATATATATATATATTGTTTACGCAAGGGTGATTAACGTGATATCCTATTATATGTTATATAGGACTAAATCCCCAGAAATGTTAATGATTAATGCTGTTGTGTAACTAGTAAGTCAATGAGGATCCCAAATATAATAACCTTGCTTTAGAACTAAAATTCTAATAAATGTTTTTCTTAATGGTCCTTTATATGTGGATCCACCGAACGATAAAACGATAAAACGATTAAATAAATAAAGGGAAGAATAATTCCCCATTTATGATTTATTTCCCATTCTGCATTCCTCTCTACTGTAGGCCTGTTATTTTGGATGCCCTGTAAGAGGTGCAGATGGTGTCACAAATATGCTAAAGGAGTTTTACCCATACCTAGAGATGACCCAAAAGTTTAACCTAAAGTTAAAACATGTATTACATTTATTGTGTTGCTAACCAAGGAATGCAAGAAATTAAATTACCGTACAAACAGTCTAGGAATAGTACATACAGCATGACGTAGGGTACTAATAAAATCTATAAAGGTGAAAAATGTTGTTGCATTTGTATATACTGTATGCTTACAACATTTTGTGATTGCCATACAGGGTAGGATTTGACTAGACCCCTAAGCTTCCATAATGCATCTGGTCCGACCCTGATTTTCCTATGCTTCATCCATACTAGGATGCACCAGGCAGCAACAGGATACCCAAAATGGCCTCCAGAATTGGCACTCTGGGCTTGTTGGTATATATGGAAGTCTCAGTCCTGGGCAAACATTTTTATCTATACTTTTATCAAAGGTCACGTTTGATATGTACTTTTTTTTTAAATTTCTATCATACAATGTCATATTATCAATTTAAAGGGTATCTCCACTCAAAAATGTGACCATTATACGGACAAGCCTTCAACTCATTTTCCTCTTCTGCTGCATTGACTTTGTGATTTTGTACCAATACTTTTTAATGAGACTGACTGCCAACCCCTTGTAGAGTAGAAAAGGTCAGTGATGGATTATATAATTGGCATAATTATTGGGGTTGCAGCTTAAGATGGCCAAGCCCATTAGGTTTTGTTCCACCAGTGGGTTTTAAAATGCCAGTGAATTCTGTGCCTAACCACAATCTAATTCCTTGAACATGGGTTGCATAGTGATTTCTGACTAGCAGATCTTGCATGCAGGTCTACTAACTTTTTATTAAGTACTGGATCATATTTTAAAAGAAGCCACCATTTGTATAGTATCCCTCTGATTAAACTTAATGTTCTGAGTTTATTGGGGAACTGTGGTATCCAAATAAGAGTTAAATAAGAGTTAAATAAAATACTTTCTTTGTACCTTTAAAATGAACCTTAGACCACATTTCTCATAAAAACTTGAGATATTGCTGGAAATGTTTACCAATATACTGTAACTTTCTTAACTTCCTACTTTCAGCAGCTTCAAGCCTTGTACTGTATTTGCCTTTCTCTGTGCAAAACCTGGGTAGAAGCAGACTGCCATTTTAATGTCTTTATTCTGTCTTTAAAAAGATCCAAAAGTCTTAAGGGGTGGGCACTGTTAAATGAGTTCTCTGTGCAGGTACTTCCTGTCTTTTCTAGTATTACGTTTTAAGTGAGCATGCTCAGACCCTGGGACAGAGGTTCCTGTTATGTCACTCAAGCAACTGGAAGCAAGTTTGAATATTACCTGCAATATAATTTCTCACAGACTGCAGTCAGAGATGTGATCCAGGGCTCATTCTAAAGGAAATACGGCAGACTTTTACAGCATTTAAATGTAATCCACAATTACACTTTAACGTGTATTTACTTAGATTGTAGAAATCTGATATATTTGAAATGCCATAAAATATTTTAACATATAACATTATCCTACAGAATGGCAATGATTAATAGAAGGCCTAACAGTAGGTATTCATGCAAATGTCATATTTTAACTCTATTAAGTTGTATTTTAGAAGTTGTATTTTAGAAGCCTATGAAATACTGTTGCTCTGCTCCTGGAACAGCAATTCACTGGTAAATCGTAGAGCTTCAATACCAGACAAAGAATTATGCTGACAGTGGAAGTTTATTACAATGCTGTCAGAAATTAGAAGCTTCAGCATGTTTCTTCTTTTCCTTTGCTGCCTTATTAATACTCCCGTCGCTAGTAGGAGGAATTCTTCAAAAGGTTACGTTGATGGCTTCCAAGATTCCTGCAGGAACTGGCTTTCTGTATTCAATACTTACTATAATGCCATCATTATTTCGGTGGGAGCCAAAGATGTCCTTATTTTAATTTTAGAACCTGAGAGATGTAAGACTGATGGGACTAAGTATGCTATTTTAAAGGCGTAATCCTTCTTTCTCTTTGTAAAACTTGCAGGGTGTCAAAATAACTCAGCTTGACAGAACACAATAAAGAACAGCTGTTAGTTTAAATGCAGAGAGAAACTTTCTTTTTAGAGAATGGAACACAAAACATTTCTTATTACTTTCTTTGAATGATTAATGTGGCATTATAGGAGTTTGAGTTTGGGCCGAAGCCACATTTTCCTGACTTAAAGCAACAAAAACAGCTGATAAAAGGTAAGTATCACTTACAGTCCTACTGTACATTTGTGTGAAGTCATGCTTTCCAATCATCTTTAGCTCTTTCCATACCTCTTAACTGCTTATTAATGGAGTGGAGCCTATACTCAGCCATGTCCAGTCCCACCGTGGCCCACCCAACTCTGCCCCAAAACAACTCTACTGCCTTCTCATCCAACTATGCCCCCAGGCTGCAAACTACAGGGAAGAGTATAATGGTCTAGGTGTGGGAAGTCTGAGTGAAAAATAATCAGTAGGTTTTGAAAGAAAGTGAAATTTACTCCTCAGAACCATCCCTCTTACCAAATGTTGTGATTAGCAATTTGTTCTACCTCTGCTCCCTGGAACCTGCCCAGTGGGAAGTCATGCTTCTTTCAGACTACATCTTCCCACTGGTCAGTTCATGGACTTACTGTAGGCAAGGGGTGTGGCTAGACCGGCTTATGGATTGGAACTTTAGGCAAGTAGAGATGGCCTAACCTCATGAAGTTATGATCGATTTGAACTTCTGAACTTCAGTAAAAAAAATTGCAATTGTAACTTACTGTAAATGGCTGTGGCACCTGTAAAATGGTCTGGGGAACATGTAATAAAATTTGTTTAAACTCTTCCTTCCCCCACGATCGGGAAATTGTCGGGTTTCCACATGCTACATTAGAGGGTTATGGCCAGTTCGAGGGTTACCGGATGATACATTCAAAGGTTACCGTAATCAAAGGCTACATTCGAGGGTTAACAAAATCAAACACTACATTCGAGGGTTAACAAAATCAAACACTTCATTTGAGGATTACTGAAATCAAACACTACATTCAAGGGTTACCAAAATCAAACACTACATTCGAGGGTTACCAAAATCCAACACTACATTCGAGGGTTACCAAAATCAAACACTACATTTGAGGGTTACCAAAATCCAACACTACATTCGAGGGTTACCAAAATCAAACACTACATTCGAGGGTTACCAAAATCCAACACTACATTCGAGGGTTACCAAAATCAAACACTACATTCGAGGGTTACCAAAATCAAACACTGCATTCGAGGGTTACCAAAATCCAACACTACATTCGAGGGTTACCAAAATCCAACACTACATTTGAGGGTTACCAAAATCAAACAAACACTACATTCGAGGGTTACCAAAATTGAAGGCTACATCCGAGGGTTACAGAAATTAAACCTTACATTTGAGGGTTACTGAACAAAATATTTGAGGGTTACCGAAATCGAAGGCTACATTCGAGGGTTTTTATTGAAACGGCCGCTCGTTCGATGACCCGAGTGGCGGATCTGGGCAATAATACACGTGCCGATTATTGCCCGAAACGTTAGTTCGTACATATCATGCGGTGCAGGTCGGGACCCGTTATCAAACATGTGTACGAACCTTTACTGTGATGAGTGTGAGTTGTGTTGATGGAAATACAATAGGTGCTTTTCTTTGATAAGGAAGTTTTCATTATCTACCTTTCTGAAGTGGGTTCCAAATGGATGGACTTAGCTATTGTACATAACATGGGGGGAAGAAGGAGGTACATGTATAGGCTCTGCTGAGAGGAATGATTTATTCAGTGATCCATGTGACATGATGTTTCAGGTAGTAAAAACCAATTCTTGTGAGTATAGGTAGTAGATTTACACCAAGACAAGCCACAACTACTGGAGCTGGTGATCCATAAAAATATATATGGTCTATAATGGGCTAAGCTATCAAACCTGGAATTTATTTATAATAGAGTTTGATAAACCTGCTCCCTAGGTTCAGTGCTATTTGCAGAGGGCAAGGACCACCATGTTTTTTGATAAGTTAAAGTTTGTAAAGTTTGTGGAGCACATGTGGTCTGCAAAAAAGCAGATGGATGAAATTAACAAGACCCCAGATCAGTGGGTTATATACAGCCCTGTGTACTGTACATAAAGCTGGGTACACACCTTTTAATTCTTCGCCCCGACCAGTCGGCCAGGACAAAGGACTGTTGTGGCAGCAAAAGTAGCCAGACAGCTCGCTGCAACTGAGTGTGCGGTTGTTAAAAATTATTATTGTGAGTTTCCATCTTTATTGCCACATATGCACCTTAGTCTTGTCAATATCCATTTACCGTATTTGTCTTTTTTGAAAAGCAGCCAGATATTAAAATCTCAAAGGTGATTGTGTCTAACTTTATATGGATATATTAGGGTGGGGATGTTGCAGCCCACTTAGTAAACTGCATAGATTCCAAGACAAAGAAAGGTCAGGGGGGCTCTCTCTTGCTCTCACCACTCACACACATACACTTGTATACACACATACCTACATAACAATATATACACATCATTCCATAGAGAACTACACAATGGGGCATGGTTTAGGACTTGTCGGTTGTGGCTGCAGAAAGGAACCATCCAATATTTTGGCCCAATCGACCAATACACTGAAATGTTGGTAGATTGTGTTGAACTATTGGATGGTGTGTACCCAGCTTTAAACTACACTCAGGGGGATACCCAATTCTAATCTGTGTCCTAAAACCTGCTGCCTATACTATATTATTATTTCATTTCCACCGAATGCCTTTTCTGTTACGATGATGCTAATTGTTTTACTCCGTATTTAAGATGCACATGATGACAGAACACAAAATGATTATTCCATTGAAATCCTAGGAAACCGTCATTTTCAGTGGCCTGATATTCTGCATTCGCCGCAACAACGCACGCTAATTACATCATTTAGACAAATTGCCGAGCAGAAAATGGATGAAGCTATGACAAGCCCGAATCACGGAAGCACCTGAGTGCATCAAATTAAATGCAGAAACAAAAGGTGTTTTTTCTTCTTTTCAAATAAAAGCTTATGACTCACATCTCTTTAGTCCCATTTCTTAAAAATACTGTACCATGTGGTAGAAATGGAGTCAGATATTAATGAGCCTGAGAATTATACGGATAAATGGCTTCCTATTATTAGTTTATTATCATTATATATGCTGCATTCTATATCTGCAAATATTGGAGCAAATATTGGTGCCGAGATAGGGTTACCTGAATCATTTCCCAGCATGCTGCATTCTATATGTGCATTAGTAATTACTGGTGCTGAGATATGGTTACCTGAATCATTTCCCAGCATGCTGCATTCTATATGTGCATTAGTAATTACTGGTGCTGAGATATGGTTTACCTGAATCATTTCCCAGCATGCTGCATTCTATATGTGCATGAGTAATTACTGGGGCAGAGATATGGTTACCTGAATCATTTCCCAGCATGCTGCATTCTATATGTGCATAAGTAATTACCAGTGCTGAGATATGGTTTCCTGAATGGTTTCCCAGCATGCTGCATTCTATATGTGCATTAGTAATTATTGGTGCTGAGATATGGTTACCTGAATCATTTCCCAGTATGCTGCATTCTATATGTGCATAAGTAATTACTGGTGCAGCGATATGGTTACCTGAATCATTTCCCAGCATGCTGCATTCTATCATGTCATAAGTAATTACTGGTGCTGAGATATGGTTACCTGAATGGTTTCCCAGCATGCTGCATGCTATATGTGCATTAGTAATTACTGGTGCTGAGTATGGTTACCTGAATCATTTCCCAGCATGCTGCATTCTATATGTGCATAAGTAAATTAACGTGCTGAGATATGGTTTCCCTGAATCATTTCCAGCCTGCTGCAATTCTTTATGTGCATAAGTAATTACTGGTGCAGCGATATGGTTACCTGAATCATTTCCCAGCACGCTGCATTCTATATGTGCATTAGTAATTACTGGTGCTGAGATATGGTAACCTGAATGATTTCCCAGCACGCTGCATTCTATATGTGCATTAGTAATTATTGGTGCTGAGATATGGTTACCTGAATTGTTTGCCAGCATGCTGCATTCTATATGTGCATTAGTAATTATTGGTGCTGAGATATGGTTACCTGAATGGTTTGCCAGCATGCTGCATTCTATATGTGCATTAGTAATTACTGGTGCTGAGATATGGTAACCTGAATCATTTCCCAGCATGCTGCATTCTATATGTGCATGAGTAATTACTGGTGCTGAGATATGGTTACCTGAATGGTTTGCCAGCATGCTGCATTCTATATGTGCATGAGTAATTACTGGTGCTGAGATATGGTTACCTGAATGGTTTGCCAGCATGCTGCATTCTATATGTGCATTAGTAATTACTGGTGCTGAGATATGCGTTACTGAATGGTTTCCAGCATGCCATTCTATATGTGCATAGTAATTACTGGTGCTGAGATATGGTTACCTGAATGGTTTCCCAGCATGCTGCATTCTATATGTGCATGAGTAATTACTGGTGCTGAGATATGGTAACCTGAATGGTTTCCCAGCATGCTGCATTCTATATGTGCATTAGTAATTACTGGTGCTGAGATATGGTTACTCTCAAAAATCCCAAAGATACTTTATGGTACAGAGGATGTGCAATCATTGCAGGGGGATCTTGATAGATTTGTCACATTGGGCTGCTAAGTGGCAGATGAGATTTAATGTTGATTAGTGTAAGGTGATACATTTTGGACTTAAAGGACAGTTATACTCACTTCCCCCTCATTCCTTTCCCCCCACTCCTGCAAAGTACCCAGGAGTACTCACCTCTGGGTACTTTACTAAAGTCCTGCACTACTTACTTGTAATCTCCCTTGTCACCCAGATGGCGATGGACCGGGTCAGGTAAGTCCCTTCAGAGGCATCTTTGGCAATTATACATCATGTGAAAATGGGGTTGGGGGTGTGAATATAAAAGGTTTTTTATGATTGACATGCCCTTTAAAACTGGATGAAAAGAAGTTTAGCTTTTTGGAAAGGGTTTTTCACTGTATTCCATAGGATGTTGTGATGGCTTCATTGGATAGATAAAAAGAAAGCTGGATGAGTTTCTAAACAATGCAGACAATATTGCACAGGGCGCATCTTGAAGACATCTTGCACATGCATTCCTATGTGTGTTAAAATGATGCATTCTTGTGTATTAGGAGGTAGAAATTCTCAGTCCTACCTCCCATAATTAGGTACTTTTGATAGTGTCATTTGCATAAAATAGTAAGTTTAAATTTGCATTTTTAGTTTACTTTTAAATAATAACTAATGTATTTATTTAAACAACAAAAAAAAAAAGACCCAGAAATACAACAGGTGTTATTTTTTCTGCTTTGTTATTGTTTTCCATTTGTTTTAAAACTTCTTAATACCCTGGCAGCCATTTCCAGATGCGGCATCAAAACAGAACCTGCTTCGAATGCGTAATTGTTCCAGTCCTGGGGGCTTCGCATTGTTTGTTCTAATTTACTTCCCTGTATTTAATTTTTAACTGGCAGTATGGATATTACACTGCAGGTTAGCTAGGAACTGTTATTCAGACTAGATGCAGCAATTACATCTAGTTGCAAACAGGGATAATAAAAGCGGTGTAGGGCGGTAACTGAAATGGAGGGCAGATTAATGCTATGCTGTCCACTCATACATAATGCATTACAGGCTTGATGAATGGGTTACAGGCGGCTTTAAATAGAACTACAGATGTATTAGAGATGTTCGAAACTGTTGAGTCTCGTTCCGTTTTCGAATTTTCTAAAACTAACCCATAGAAGTCTATGAGAGAAAAAAATTTGAAAGTTTGTGTCCATTTTGAGGGACAAATAGTAATAGTAGGTTACTGTAAATGACACAGAGACCTGGGGAATGGTCTGGGGAACCGTAAATAGAACCAACACTTACTTTAAAACTATCTTTCCTCTCGATCAGGCTGTTTTCGAGCTTCCGCATTCTATTTTCGAGGGTTACCGAAATCGATCATTACTTATGAGGGTTACGGAAAACCATCGTTACTTTCAAGGGTTATGTCCGCGGTTTCAATTTTCAATTTCGCTAATTGTCTATTTTCGATTTTCGATAAACGTCTACTTTCGGTTTTCGATAGAAATTAAAAATTCGGAAAATCCGGGAGTTCTGAAAGTTTCGACAGGACTTCGAAACCCTCAGATTTGATTCGAAACCAGGTTCTATTCGAACCCAGATTACATCTCTAAAATGTATTTACTGTCAAAATATAACTTCATTTATTGTTCATGCCCAACCATTGTATAAACTAATCAGACATTTATCTTTTGGGAGAAAATTCGTGAAAGCAGCATTACTGGCTATTAACTGACTGCATAACTGACGACTTTCACAATTTAAAGGAAAGTTTTACTCATGCAGTAACTGATTGCTTTCTGACTCATCTTTCATTAACCTAGGTTCTCCAATGTTATAGATGGGAGAATTGTCAGTGACAAAGACTGTGGGAGGAGTTAGAAAGAAGTTGGCTTCTGCATGAGTATAATTGTCCTTTAGGGCAAACCCAATCTGTCATATACAACCACCTCAACACAAAGATCTCAATACTTACCTTTTTCCTTCATGTTCCTGAGCAGAGATTTCCAGCCTGATCTACAGTATGTGCCAGTCCCTCTGCTAAAACTTTGCACCACCTCTGATGGATTTATTAGCTCTTTACAAGCTTGTCCATCTGCAAAGGAGGCGGTTCAGGTAGCAGCAGTCATTGATATTGAAATTCACAGCTCTGACTGGCAGCTGCTATCCGGAAGGGCCGAGAAAGACAAAGATGGACAAGGAGTCATTCTGAATTGAGAAAGCCAGTCGGATGACTAGCGAAACGTCTTCAAGAACTACATTTCAAGTCCAGTTGATCTAATTGAATACAACAGATATACCATGACCTGGATGAATGAGAACCTTCACAAGCATGGACAGGAGAGTTTGAGCTAGATATCTCCATTCAGGAAAATTGCAGGAAAAGGTAATTATTTGGTATAATGAAGACAGAGATCATCTAAATATTGAATTTGTTTTATTATTATTAATATTATTTATTAATTAATTGAATAATGAAATTATAACCTACATATTTGGGTTTGGGTTTCTACAATAATGATAACATCCGATTGGTCAATCTGTGCTAATATTTTCCCACGCATTTTGTAGTCAAGAAACATACTGCAGAATGAGCCAAGACATCATTTTCTAAAACTTTTTTTCCAGATGGAAATATGCCGTAAATATAAAACTGCAGGATCGCATAAAGTACTTGCATATTTCCTTTCTAATGTATGTAAAAGGGGACCTTGGAGTCGATATTGATAGAGTCGTCTAATTGCTGACAATACAAAATTATACAGGTCTCTGAAAAAAGGAGATTGGCAGTTATATTCAACATCAATAATTATTTGGCTTTCCCATGGCCTGAAAAGGCCAGCAATATATTATCATATAAAACAAGTGTTGAGAATATCAAAAGCATAAATCTGAATCAAATTTATGAAGAGGTAATATTGGAATGGTGCGTCTCCTCTTGGGAAAGAATAAATTCAATGTCAAGCTGTCTCTCTAACAAAAATTCTGTTTGAGAATGAGTAGAGAGGGACGAGAATCCTTTTTTTTAACAGCAACTAACAAAAAGCATTAAAGAAAATTACTGGAAACTATAATTCTTCCCAAACATCAATGTAGCATTTTCTTGTTGATCTGTCACCGGTTTCTGTAGATTATGAATATAAAGCATCTTACATTTCAGCTGTCAATCAAGTGCATTATTATCATAAACTCTTCTGTTGTGTGCAATTAGGGGTGAGAGTTGGTATGTGTGAAATGCATTGTGTGAAATTCCTGCTCACAGTGTAGCCTCATACTGATTACGGAACATGCTTGCCCTCAGAGAGAGTTGTGTCTGAAGCAGGATAATTAGCCTGAGCCAAATAGGTACTGGATCGAAGTTACGTGTATTCTTTTTTAGATTAGATAAGATAAGTCCTTTTTTTCAACTTTTTGACACTTTTTGTATTTCAAAATAGTTCTGAAAGTTTCACTGAATCCACAAATTTTCGAAACCCCAGTTCCTCCTCAGAAACCAGGTTCGGTTTAAAATTGGGACTCATCACTAATCAACATATTTTCATGCTGTATTAATGGTAAATTGTTGCTACCGGAAATCACACACAAAACCTTACAAAGGGGAACAAATGCATAACAAAATCAATAATAACTTGTCAGCTGGGAATACACAGTGAAGATTTACAGAAGATGACAAACATTCCGATGGAAACTGTATTTTATTATTATTGGCAAACCCCGGTTTCGAAACAAACTTGGAACTGATGGATTCGGGAATCCGCAGATCCGACGTGTTTTTCAAAAACTCTGAAAAATTGCTAACAAAGTTTTTTAAAAATTCAGATTCAATTTGGTTCGAAACGGATTTTTAGAACTTTAATAGGTTCCCGCGAAACCTCTGTCAGAACCAAAGTCTCCTGTTTCATTCATCACTTCTCATCACCTATAAATATCCTAAACACGTTCCCCGATGGATGGTCAGTGGCTGAGAGATCTTGCGGGATCGTTTATTGTTTTATCTTGGTTTTTAATTGTCTATTATGTCAAACTGATTTGTTAACTGATAATGTAGCATTCTGTAAGGTAACATGACCCATCATAATAATTTTGTTCCAATGCAATCAATCATTCTGGCATTTACATTTCTCAATCAATAAGATGTTATAAAACAAAATAAATAAAAATATAGTTTATATAAACATGAGAACGGTAGTCTGCTAAATGTGCTAGTCAATTTATACTGTCCTAGTCAGTTGTATTTGTAATTCTTAGATTGACACGTACAGAGCTTTTAGAATTATGACACTCACATAAACTCTGTCCCATAAAGGTGTAGTGACATTTTTTTTTCCCCTAAATAGATTCAGCCTTTGAGATTTTATGGCGCAAGGAATCTATGGTGTCATTAAAGTTGTTTTAAGATATGTTCCTCGTCTGCTTGTTACTTTTATGCCGTGGGCCAGCAATTGCATGAGAAATAGATGAGTATTCCAACTTAAAGGATGAGGTAGGAAACCAACAGATGTGAAATCATTAATATAAAGAGAAAAAACATGTCTAATAGAAAAGAGGATCAGCCCTTAGGGACTCCCAATCCATTTTTTGGAATCTGAATTATTGATCTTGACAGAATGAATTTTACACCAACAGTAAAGTCTCATCCTAAGCATAACTCTGACAAATGATTATATATTAGCCTACCGCTCCATGTTTTCCCATTTTCTAAAATGCTGCTTCTCTTCAAAAAGTTTCTCCAATCTCTTCTTCGCTGTTTACATATTGCATCATATTTCTACACAAAAAAAGTAAAGCCTGAGCCTTTAAAAAAATGTTTGAAGTCCCTAAAAAGTCTAAATGAATGCGAAGAGAAGATGTTATTGACTAAATACTCAATTTTATTATCTAAAGGTTTGTAGGCCAAGAAAATGTAACATTAGGGAAATAAAACTACTTTACCAGAATGCTTACAACTTTATTGACTGCCCGGTGTAGAGGTTGTCAATATAATAATAAACTACACAATGATGTACTGTGCTCATAAATCATGCCTCTGCATTTTGGAGATTTGGAGACACAGACTTCCAGATAAACTCATTTAAACAGTTCCCCCCTCCTTTTATAAAGATAGGAAACAGTTAATGTAAAACTTAAAAATGTGATTGTGCTACGGGAAGGTAAAGGAAATCTAAAGAAAATCATTTACGTGCATCTCCTAGAAGAATTACTGAAAGTTAATGCCAAACGTCTGTATTTGAATGGGATTACCCAAATATAGGGATTTAATAATAGTCCCGCAGTCAGGACTGAGATTGCGTCCTCCAAACCTCAGTGAAAACTCTGCCCTGGATTCCCCACTCTCCACCTTGAAACAACCCCAACCCTGCTTCTTAGTCACTAACATGCCCACTCACAGTTCCTGCCCTGCCCACCCGCCACCCAATCCCGCACCCTGCTCCTATCCTGCCTCCCTCCTGTGTAACATCAGCCAGAATCTGGCAACCCTGGATTTACCTCTTATTATCGCCTTGGAGCTCTAGAATCAACTCAGATACCTCCCTTACTTGGGGAACATCGAACTTCCAGCTTCCTGCAGCTTCCAGGAATTAAATATGTGTAGCATGGTGGTTCAGTAATTACCGATGATTAGTAATGAACAAACCTGGTTTCAATTCGGAACTATTTTTAAAACTTTTCATCAAAAATTTGAAAAATCCATTTGAAACTTTAAAAATTCTATTAGAAAAAATAAAGTTTCTATGGGAAAATCAAAAAAATTCAATCAATTCAATTAATTGGATTTTCAGGAACTTCAATAGGTTCTATGGAACCTCTATCGGAACGCAACTGACCAGTTTCCTATTCCTCTCTACCACTGAAGTGGAGAGAGATGAGTTCAAGGTCACTCTTCAACAATGGGTTTCGATGATGCCTGGTTTCGACCAAAGCTTGGTTATGAGGCTAAACTAGAGGTTTCAAAAATTTGCAGATTTGGTAAAAGCTTCAGCAGAAAAATTCCATGTCAAATTCAGAGGCGAAAATCAGAAAAAATTGGTGTTGAAACTCCAAATAAGAATCCACTTCAATTGGTTTCACTGGAATTTTGCAGTTTATTTTCTATGTCATGTTTGTAAACTTGTCAATAAAATGTATCCACTACAGTGAGACCTACATTTTTATCCATTAATTGTCTTTGAGTTCTAACCTTTCCACCACCTATTCTGTATCTTCCTTATCCAATAATATTCTAAACATCCACTGTTTAAAGTGGTAAGTTTCCAAAGTCTCCATCAAATGAACAATATTACTACTGCTAGGACCTTCAGTGCCAATGAACACGGAAACCTAGATGATATCTGGATTTAAAAAACATATATAAAATCATATATCACAGGGGTTTATTATCTCTGAAACATCATATTACCCGAGTGAACCAAAATTCAGATGAAAGCCATTTGTGTTACCTTTTCAATGTACCAATAATGGAAATTATTTCCCTGCAGGAATATAGAAGAAGTTTAGAAGGAATTGCAGAAACTTGAGACTCCAACATCACTGCTCGCATATACCGTTGCTATTTCCTGATGACATCATCAAAAGTGATGGCATTACTAGAGGTAACAATGGCCTCCCAAAGTACTGGCATTTCTTCCATCTTCTACTGCAGTTGAAAAACATTTGATAATATCTGATTGATTGCTGCAGAGTAACAGCACAGGCAAAAATTTGCACCTCTAATTAAATAACCCCTGTTGACTTTAAAGAGCATGTCATATGGCAGAACAAATGAAGGGAATGTAATGTACAGAAGATGTAGTGCACAGACATAAGTAGATTTACAGTAGTTTGTACCCTCTATGTTTCTATTTGTTTTATTTATCAGAAGGGTTAGACATTAACTAAATTGTCAGTTAAAATAGATATATGGGTCTAGGTGTTTAGATCCGAGTTGGGACATGGTAGGCCTTGATGCTTGTGTTTATTATACATGTCTCTGTAACTTTTGAACCATTTTAATATTTTTCATGACCCAAAATTTAAATATGAGACTGGAATATATATATATATATATATATATATATATATATTTGCTATAAGAGTTATCTTAAATTCCATTGGTTCTGGGATTCAATAACTGAATGCCACTGGGAATGATCTGGTAGACACATATTTGAATGAAATTGATTGGTTTAAATATTTAACTTCACACACAAGATATTGCTACTATGAAGTCTATAACTATGATATGAAATGGCCCCAGGCTGATCATAGTCTGATCCCCATATTACAAAGGGAAAGAAAAATCCTGACACCAATAATAGAGATTCATTCAATCTTTATTTATTATTATATTATTATTTATTTTTTATTTTATCACTTAACTAACCCAATCCTAGAGTTGATCCTGAGGAAGGTGAAAAACACCAGAAGGGGGGGATTTCTTCCTGATTCCCTGTAGCAATTGGATAAATTCCTGGATCAACTTTCAACTTGGAACATTATTGTTTACAGTTAAAGGGAAACACAAGGCTAAATCTACCTCCCTTCCTTTGGCTGGATATTTAACTTCTAGCTGCAGTCGCATCTCTCTGATCCTACCCGTAAAGGGGGGGCCAGAGTAGTTCGGTACAGCAGCAGGAGGTAAGTATCTACCTGCTGTACACCCAGGGGTGAGGATCTAGTAATTAAGGTCCTTACCCTGGGTAGATACAGAAACCCGCACACTCTCTCTTACAGATAGACACTCACACAAGCTCCTACTCTCTCAGACATACAGGTATCCCCACACTCTCTCTCTCACAAACAGACACACACTAATACTCTCTTAAGCTGGGTACACACAGGAAATATTTTAGAAAAATGACAAACAGGATCTGCAAGAACAGGGTACACACAGTCCCGAGCATTCTCCCTATACACAGCATATACACAGTAGGGAGAACACTCTGGACTACTGCCCCCAAGGAAAATTTTCATTTTTTCCCAAATGACCCCTTGGCTGAGAGCAATGTTCCACAAAATGTACACAAGATGAACTAAGGAAAAACAAGCATGCCTTTTGTCTTAAAAATGCAATTTTGTGCACCAAGAGTTGTTTGGTAATGATAATGGTAAATGGCAAGCTTTCCCTTTAATCTTTGTTATAAAAATATATAAACTTCTATTGGTGTGGGGTTGGATACTTTATAGTTTTTCTGAGTTAAATTTTCCCTTAAAGAAACCAGCTAAATAAGAAACCAACTACAGCCCCATCTATCTATCTAAAGCAGTGACGCCCAACCCGCGGCCCGGGTGACAAAATTAACGCAAAACTCATGCTACCTGATTCATTTTGTGTTGACTGTGCTATTTATAAAAAATCTTGAAAATAAGGCACAGCAGCCTATGTAATATGAGTTTTGCGCTACCTTGTGGTACAGAACTTAGCTCCTTTAAGGCAGAGGCACAAAGTTTAAGGCAGAGGCACAGAGCTTTACAACATTCTGGGATCTCACAAAGGTAAGTAATGCTGCTTCTGTTTCTGCATCGGCCCCTATGTTTATAAAACGCTATAAATATAAATTATAAGATTGTTGTCTTATAATGTTCACCAAATAATTTCTGTAGAACAAGTCTATAAATTCTGTTCGCCAAATAATTTCTGTAAAACAAATGTGTTCACCAAATAATTTCTGCAAAACAAGTCTATCAATTCTGTTCACCAAATAATTCCTGTGGAACAATTTTGTCCACCAAATAATTTCCATGGAACAAGTCTGTCTTTTCTGTCCACCAAATCATTTATGAAAAAAAATTGTCCACTCAATAATTTTAGTAAAACAAGTCTATCAATTTGGTTCACCAAATAATTTCTGTAGAGCAATTATGTTCACCAAATTATTTCTGTAGACCAAATTTGTAAATTTTGTGCGTTTTATACATTTGGTCCATATTTTTTACATTTGGTCAAAAGTTCAGTGAATTAGCAAAACAATACATTTATTTGTAACCTTTATTAGTCTCCTCTGTCTGGAAACAGACAAAGGGGAAAAAAGATACGGGCAGGTGGGGAACCTAATGTGGCACATCTAAGGGTTCATTTGAAGGTTACTAATAAATGTATCAATTAACTGATTCACTGAACTTTTGACTGAATGGAATAAACGGACCAAATGTATAAAACGCACAAAATTTTACAAATTTGCAGGGAGAAACCCAATAATACATCAGGTAGCAAGGGTTTTACGCTAATTTTGGTGCCCTGACCACGGATTGGGCATCGCTGCTTTAGATAGATACATGAGGCTGTAGTTGGTTTCTTATTTAGCTGGTTTCTGCAAGGGAAAATTTAAGTCAGAACAACTCTAAAATCAGGTATCCAACCCCTCCCGACAGTCACAGAAGTCTGTGATTCCGCCCCCAGAATGCCCCTTTTAAGTCCGTAATGCACCCAGAATGCTCCATCTCCATGCCGTAACTCCGCTTCGCCCCTAGATAACGTCTTCTGCCATTCCCCCTTCCAGTCTCCACCACGCCACCCCCCCACCCTGCCGGCAAGCTACATATGGCAGGGTAGGATGTCTGTAAAGTAAGAAGTTAGGGCTACGCCCCTCTAGCCTATTTTGGTGTGCGCTGTGCACTGCTTTAGCTCAGCCCTCAGCGCACACCAATAGAAGAGGATGGGGATGGCCCCACTATCTCCGCTGCCCTGTGCTGCTGACCCTTTTCGCAGGGCATGCGATCACCATTTTTGCGAATCACATGCGCTGCGATAGGGTAACATCAAAGCAAATGCATTGCACGCACAGGGTAGCACACATGAATCGTACAACATTGCGATTTAAAGGAAACATTTTCCACTTACCAGAATTTATTTAGGGAATGTATGACAATTACCATTTTTAAAGGGGAAGTGTATCATATACCAGATAATTCTTATTAAAGAGCTTAAAGGGAAATATATTAAGGGCAAGAGAGTCATTAAGTGTTCCCCTTTTTTTCTGAGGGGATTAAAGGGAAAGCAAACTATATTGTATTTTTTTTTTTAACAAAGATTAAAGGAAGGCTTGCCAATTACCATTACCAAATATAACTTGCTTGTTTTTTCCTTAGTACATTTTGTGTACTAAAAACTTACACTTGCGCTACAAGATTTATTTGGTCTACCAAATTTTCTTTTTGCCAAAATAATGTTTCTTTTCACCATTTTTTGTATACAAAAAATTTTCTGTTTCATTGTACTGTACATTTTGTACATCAAAATATACATTTTTGTGCTACAGTTGTTTTTTGTTGACCAAATGTATATTTTGGTTGACTAAATCTAGTTTTGTCACCAAAACATTGTTTATTGGTGACTAAATATGTTTTGTAAACACTGTATTTCTTTTGGTCGACTAAATACAGTTTTGTTACCAAAAGTGTATTTTTTGTTGACTAAATGTATGTTTGGTTCCTACAGAATTTCTTTTGGTCGACTAAATATAGTTTTGTCACCAAAGTATTGTTTTTTGTTGACTAAATGATCTGGCAACTAACGGCACCCTATAAGTAACACCTGCAGTTAGTAGGTAGGTATCTAAACTACCTGCTGTACCCCCTCAGGTGAGTATCTAGTGATTAAGGCCCTTACTTTGGGCCTCTCTCGTGAGACTTACGGATTTGTGGCCCGGATTTTGTTTCGAAGCTTCACTCATCTGCAGCACATAACTAATTCTCATCTAGAAATGCTGATGTCAGTCAATTCATTGTGTTACAGGTTGACATTTATAGACAACTGTTATTTTAGCTAAAAGAAGACAAAGAAATAAAAAAGATTTACCATACGTGGCATTTTCCTTGTTCTAAAAGCCTTCCTGGAATTAGACCTTCCAATAAAGCGATGCGACAAAAGACATTTCAGTTTGAATATTCCGTCATTCTCTGTATTTTTTCTTTCCATAAATATCTGATAGAAAATGTGGCAAATTTGTGTTCCTTAGATTTCCGTTTAATGCTTCTCTAATGTTCAGGGGATTTTTTCCCCCTGATTATGAAGACAAGTGTGATAAATTCATTAAGCACATTAACACTGGCCTGAGGAATCAGTACTTGCAATAGAATGTGACACCTTTACCCCGTGATGAAAAGAACAGGTCTACTAAGTGTCACAGTCAGTGTCGGAAAAGGCTTCGCGCATTAGACTTTAAAACAAAGATTTGAGCTCAAGACTGAAAGTGTCAGATACTCCTAGTTCTCTGCTTGGTGTGACCTTTCATCAGACAGGGCAACCATCAGTTATTATTAGCAATGCGGTCATAATGTTTATATAATGGATTTGAAACAACAATAATAACTAAATGTTCTGCTTGTCTTACAGGGGATCTATGCAGATATCAGGGGCGTAACTACAAGGGGAGCAGGGGAAGAAATAGCAGGGTGTCTGGGAACCAAGGAGGCCCCATCTTCCTTTTTTACCTATGACAGATACAGCCTTCTATTAGAAAACCACTGTGGATGAAGCACGGATAAGGGCCCTATCATAGTTTTGCTGGGGGTTCCAAGTAACGCCACTGGCAGATATGACATTCATAGTTTTATATTCATTGCATTCATCGGGGTAATGAATCCTGGGATCAACATTTTCTATGTATTTATTCTAATCAATGTCTAGGGTGGAATTCCAGTGCTTGGTTTCAAATCCTTCCTCATCAAGGAGTGTGTATGTTCTCCATGTACTTGGATCTATTACATGTACAGACACTCTCCATTCACCAAATGCTAATAGGTGGTGCAATAAAGTTAGATTGTAAGCTCTTTAGGGCAGGGCCTAAGGTAAACAGAAAACTGTAAAGCATTGAGTTATGTGTTCAGTGCTATTAATATGTACATGCATACTCTTCATATAAAACGGAAACATACTGCCAGCTACAGTATTTCTGTCTTAATGACACTGGATTTTAATAAAATCCCCAGATGGTTGTCTGAAAGGAACGATCTGTATGTTATTATTATATATTACTAAAGTAATGGATGACATTCACGTCCCAATTTTGTATTCTGCAAGAGCTTATCCCTGTATAGGCTACAACCATCTAGAGATAATAATAAAATACATCTTCACACTAGGAGGGACTTCGCCACAACCCCAAGGTACCAATTATAAGGTAACTATCTTTAAATATATTGGCAGTATTGTGATAGCCATACTGTCACTACCTTGTTTACCTGATAGTCTGTTGTGTTTAATGCTGTTGTGTGTCTCACTCACACACTACCCACAATTCTATCTGGTCTTATTAAGAGTTATTCTCTTTCTTTAAGGGCCGTATGTGGATCATGACTACATACCAAAACATCATGCCTCCCACACACACACATACATAAACAAGGAGCCAACCAACTTGCTCAGATGCAACACATGCAGAGCAGCTCCTACAACTGATGGCCCAATCAAAAGGAAAGCTTTCTATTAGGCTTAAAGGGCAAGTCCATGAAAACTTACATACAGGTAAATCACCCCCCAAAACCCTAAACGGTAATAGTTAGAAACCTGAAATATATAAGTCTAACCTGAAATCCTGGGCAATGCCCTGTTGCCCCTGTTTCTGCTTCCTGGTTCTTCCAGTTAGTAACTGTCAGTTATGGATTTGATAGTTGACATCACAGCCAATGACTGAATGTTAATCCCCTATCGGTCTCTTCTGAGCATGCCCAGGCTCAGTACAGGCTCAGTACAGGTTTCTAAATTGCTCAGTTTCCATGAGGCCTCCAGAAGCATAGCAGACATACAGTAATGAATTCATAGGACAAAGTATGATATGTCAACGTATTTTAAAGAGGCCATTCTTTCTAAAAGATCTTCTTATAAGGGTGGGGTTGTCCTTTAATCATGTCTGCTTTCACGCTGGACTTTTTGCAGCTGATTTTCCATCCCAAGTTTGGATTAACAGGTATCCACTTGTCAAGATATCTCTGTGAGATTTATACCTTATTTAATACATCCTAGCCACAGTAGGACCAACAGTGCCATCGATTGTATCCAATGGAGGGAGCTAGATTATATCACAGTATAATACTTTCTCTTCATATTAGCCATTTTAAAGGGGTAAGTCCACCCCCCACACACACTTTTAGTATTAGGCTAATTGTCCCACAATTTTGCCCCACCTCAACCTTGTTTTGAAAGCTATTTACCAGGCTTTGTTCTCTCTGCTTTCTTCTGCTTAGCTCACGTGCCTTTACCGTGCACAGAAGCTGCAGAAGGGGCCAGACTGGCATTGACGCTTATGATTGGCTGAGATTTCTCAGCCAATCACTGCGGCTGCTGTCTTTGAAAACTACTAACCTCGTAAGATCAAGGTTTGGGGAAGGGGGGGGGGGGGCGGGGGGAATTAGCCTAATACTAAAAGTTTGTGTATGGGGTGGACATACCCTTTAATAAAATTCAAATGCAATTTGTTTTACCTTTTAACTAATCCATCAAGGACTTCTTTCCCTGCAGGATTAAGGAAGATGTGAAGGTTTCAAGTTTAGAAGAAAAATGGATTGATGAAAGGCAATACAAAGGGATTTAAAGAAAGACCTGTTTTTATAGCCACAGTAGCTGTATAAAAATCAGGCTTTTTTTGTTATAAAGCAAGAGCCAATGGTATAGCAAACATAGGCAATAAAAGGTGGAGCAATCTAAGGTAGGACACTCTGAAGATCAAATTCAACTCGAAAAAATGTATTTACTGCTCCGGTAAAGGTCTGAGTCATAATAAAGTATTATACAGTTTGATCGATGTCAACACAACAGAGTCAGTTGACAACAAAATCCATTTCAATGTCATGGCAGGATTTTTGCTTGGTTGAATGCACATGAATAGGCACAAACAGCTTAATGGACTTGGCGTCACTGAATGGCTATACTGTATATGTTTAAAGAGAAGCTCGGGACTCTATAGACTATTATGTACCACAGTTTGATGCACTTAAGCTCACACTGTTCGTTTTTAAAAAGGTAAAGTTTACTTGTTCATGCTAAGATCGCTCTATTTAAAATGGCGATTTTTATGAAAAAAATGTGTCACAGTAACCCTTTTTTTTGCTTATAAAGTGCCCTGGGAAATATATATTGTGTCTGAGTTCCAACTCAGAACTGACTGTTCCAACGGATTTTCAGATTTTTCGGGTTGCGGAACTTTTTGTGGATTTTCAATCAAATTTTCTAACTTGAATGTTTAGAAATAATCAAATATACTGGACGATTCTAAGAAATATTGAATACGTAAACTCTCTATTCTTAATATGGGAGAAATAGCGAATCCACGAGCCCTTGATTTAGAATATTTAGAAATGATCGAAAATGTTGCAGAAACTTGAAAATAGCTTGCGCATGAAGAAAGTTTTTTTAAATAAATTAGGATTCTATGTACGTATTCCCCAGACCATTTTACCCTAAATTTCTATTGCTCTTTATACCATAAATTTAAAAGGAACTGATTTTTTTAACTGCTGTTGACCTATGGGTTTTTTTTTGGACTAGAACTCTCGGATTTTGAACACCTTTAATGATACTTAATTTGCCAATAAAGGTTTTAACTGCGTAACATATTGTTATGCTTCATCTAAATAGTATTAAGCTATATACACATCATAAGATTGGTCTCAGCTATAGTGGCCAAGGCCATCAGTTTGCAACGACCGAGCGTGCGGTCCATAGAGGACCGAACAGTCAGCCGTGGTCTTCTGACACCTCCGTTTGCGCTTTCATCCGATTCTGACAAGTGACCGGTCAGACGCAGCCATACAATAATTCGGGTCGACCAACTGAAACACTAAAATGACATATTGTATGGTGTGTACCCAGCTTCACCCTGTTGCTATTAGATACATTTATGAAATACTATGCACATGATGTAACCAAACTAGCACCCTAGATTTACACAGCATTGATCCTTGAATACTTTGCTGGAGTTACATTCTCTAAATGTTTCTGTGTTATAAATCCATCACGTTTCCACACTGTATAAAAGCTTAGCTAACGCATCACAGGAACGTGTGCTGGTAGGTTGTGATAAGGAAAATAATTTCATCGCCCTATCTGTAGGACAAGCTAGAAAAAGGAGCTAGAAGCTGTGCTTCATTCATAATTTTGATCCACACATTGGTCAATCCCCATTATTTTGAGCAGGTTCCACTATTCCCTGTAAGGATGTACTAACCAACCCAGGTTCATTCCGTCTGGCCCAGGTTTCCACGTCACATTTCAGAAATGAAAACCAACTGGTTTGATGTGTTGAAACTTACTAAAGGTCATTCAGAAATTTTTGGATTAGAAGGTCAAAATGTTGAAAATTCTGCATCACATTATCACAGTTTTCACTTGTAGTTTCAACCGGAAACCAGGTTTGGGTTGTAACTCTGGTTCATACTGTTCATACTGTACCTATTGTACCTACTGTACATCCTTTTGTATTAAGCAGGAAAAGTGCAGACAGCAGTGACAGTGCTGAACTTAAAGCAACTTTAATAATAATATGCAGCATATGCAAGACTGAATTGATTCTGAGTTTTTAAATACTAATTATTATTATTATTGTGGATTTATATAACGCTAACATCTTCTGTAGAGCTTTACAATTACATGTATACATTCACATCAGGCCCTGCCCCGAAGAGCTTACAATCTAAGCACATTCATTTGACACATACAACCTATCAGTATGTCTTTATGACTGTGAGGGAAACCGGAGTGTCCGGATGAAACACACGCAAGCACGGGGAGAACATTCAAACTCCTTGCAGATGTGTCCAAGGATGGAATCAAACTCAGGACTTTAACACTGTAAGGCATCAGTGCTAAAGTTCTACAACCTGAAAAATCTGAGAGTTCCATTGGAACGGTCAGCTCTGAGCCCATGTATGTATCACATTTCAAACCATTGCCATTGGGGATCCGTTGTGTGTAATTTTTCAGGTTCTGCAGACCCCCATCCCTCTCCACAATGAATACTATTTATCTTCATCAATACTTTCATGAGATTTGGCAAAAAGACACTGGGTGGTTGGCTCAATCATTTTCTGAGCATGTACAGACTTTTGTATACATTCTGAGACCAACAAATTGGAGCAATGAAAACAGACTGCCTCAGACAGTGGCATCAGGAAAGCAAGATTATCACTCAACAGTGCTAATTTTAGAATACATATTTTGTTTGTTAACTTTCTTCTGTTTGATCTTGCTGCCTATACAATATCATATTTATTTACTCGTATTTATGATCTACGTGCTAAAACCAAGGTATAGCTGTAAAATAAAGCACCTACTACACCATAACACTTCATAGTCTTGTTGGTCTTCAGTCAACCCCCTTCCAAATAAAATTCTTTATCGCAGTGCCAAGCCAACCATTACATTTTAGAATTGGGGGCATGCAATTATCCTTGCTAAAGCAATGATGGAACTCGTGTCACTGAAGCAGTTTCCATGTTCTGACAAATGAAAGACAAATGGAGGAATTATATAATAATAATGATGCGTCATCAAAAATGTTCACATTTGCTGGAAAGGAGATACTCAAAACTTTGTTATTTGTAACAGAACCACTTAACCCGTATCCTTCCACTGGGATCTTATTCTAAAGATGTATATTTCTATCCTGATGATATGTTGATGTTACAGTTTTCTGAAATAGCATTTTTACATCTCCTTTTAAGTTCCATGGTTTATAATGCTCAAATGTGGAGAGACAGCATATACTTAGGGATGGAATGCGGGTCCGATTCGGACTCGGTTCTGACGAAGTTCAGTCAAAACCATTTTGAACTTTCGAAACTCTAAACTAAACTTGGGTTACCAAGGCTACTTTTCAGGGTTACTGAATATATGCTTGAGTATAAAGGAAGTTCATTTTTTGGTTTTGGTGAATTTTATGTATTCCCCTGACTATTTCCCTGGTGCCTGAACCATTAACTGTGATTTCCCATTCTTTTTCTACCCTTACTTTACTTTACATTTTTTTCAGCCCCATTGATTTCTATGGGTCTGTTTTCAGATTTTCGGAATTTTAGATTTATTCGAAATTCCGAAAATCTGAAAGTGGAACTTCCCTTCATTAACATATTTGTGCCTTTGACATCGATACAGTAGGAGGAGTTTCAAGAACACTGACTGTGGGAGGGGCCAGAGCAATATTTTTATCCCTTTAAGGGACAAGTGTTTTATATGTCGATGGTGGCAATTGTGAAGCTTTGTAGGCATTTTAGGGAATTAAGTCTGGTTGTTATGGCCCCAGCCCTGCCTTACCCAGAGGTTCCCGCGCGTCATGGTCAAGCTGGGTCCTTGTGTGCACAGGCTCTGGTGGGCGTGGAATGATGATGTAATCAATCCTACTTAAGCCCTCCATGCTTTCTAGCTCTTGCTGCCAGTTCAGTGTTTATCACTCTGTTCTTAAGCCTTGTTTGTTGGAGTTCTAAAGATCTGAGGATATCTGCATTGAATCTCCTTCCATATTGCAGTTTGTTTATCTAGTGCCTGTTTAATCAACTCACCTGCTGTTACCTGCTCAGACTCATCATTCACCATTGCAGTTTGTTTATCCAGTGTCTGTTCAATCAACTCATCTGCTGTTACCTGCTCAAACTCATCATCCATACTTAGTTTGTCTATCCAGTGTCAGTCTGATCAACGTACAGTATCCGCTGTTTCCTACTCAGACTCATTATCTATTTTGCTATTGGCCTGTCCACTGCCTTTTGATATCCTATCCTGTTGCTATCTCTTCAGACTCATTCTTCAAGTTTGCAGTCAGCCTGTCTACTAGCTGACTTGATCGTGCTCCTCCGGTCTTTGTGTCTGGTCTCCGCTGCCCGCTCCACATTGTGGGTTGGTTCTTATAGGGTTCTCCTCTGGAGCCGTGACCTGGTACCTGTTTGCCGCACAACATCCTCACCAGCAGAGGCTCTGTGAAGATTGGCAGGTACTTAAATTCCGCGTCCAGAGGCGGTCTGATAGGATCCCTTCACAGTATATTCAGCTAATGATCCTTTAATAGGGGTCATAGACCTACAGGGTAGACTCTCTCAAACCAGATGCAGTTAAAAACAATACAAAACATGATATCAATATTTGATTAATGAATATACTCTCTATGTTTCTATTACTAGCTACATGAGAATAACTTTAATAGTCAAATGCTATGTCTATAGCAAGTTGCAAAAGGTTTCACAATTTACAAGTATCATAAAAAAAACTGCTGCCGTGTTTATGCATTGGTTATTGGATAAGTTTGATCTGTTGATATGACCTGTTAGAAGGCAAAAATAGTCCCATAAATAACCTTAGTTATGAGCAGGAGATAATGTGTGTCTATTTAATTTAGCAGGTAATAAGACATTGTAGACCAAATGAGACTCCCTGGGCTCTAATTAAATTGGTCCCCTTCATTTATCCTTGTCAGCAACTTTTTGTCCATTTTGTAGCACAGTCAGGAAGGATATACTGTACTCTATGTAATTGACACATGGCAAGAAAGAACAATCAACATATCGGTACATATAATAGCCTTTGTGACCTAAATGGAAAATACCCTAGGGCTGTAACATTCATACTTATAATGTAAGTGTTTTATCCATCACATTAAACATTCACTCATTCCCATGATTATTGTAGCTGCATCCCCTTAAGTACAATGTTGTAAGAACTTGATAATGCATTGAGACCCAATAGTATGCTATATCTTTATTTGAAAACAGCACCTGATATTTATATAAAAGTGAAGAAACAAACAAAGCTTGTGCATATAACACAGAGAGAGAGGTGCAGTGTAACCCAATATCAACGCTTATTCCTTGTCATTCTAATCAGATTAACATTGGGGTGATAATTATAGTAACATAAAGATAGGGGTCTAAAATAACTTTCCGCCCAACTAGTGATGGCCCAGTTCGCGGATCCGAACCCGGATCCACGGCGGATTTACCTCGTTCGCGAACGGCGGATATCACAGATTTTCCGGTTTTCCGCCTTCCAAACTTCTCCGAACCGCGTTTTCAAAAATTTTCGAAATTACAAGGAATTCTCTTTTTTTTCGAAAATACAGGAAAATACGAGAAATCCTCGTAAATTCAAAATTATGCAGATTTTCACATTTTGAATTTTGAAAATTCGCGAATCCTCGAACGGACCGGATTTTGCGTAGTTCGTACATCTCTACACCCAACTTGGGTAAAGTAGATATTGATATAAAGCAGTCTTCTAAATTAATATTAGTAGTCCTCTCAACATTTCTTGACCACAATATTGTGCAAGTGTTTTATACATTATGGCAATATAGTTTTCACATTGATCATAAAACAAAAGGAATGAGTTGAAAGAAATAGTAGTTGGCACTGGCAGAATTACTGCAAAAAGTGAAGGATTATTCCATGTCCCCAAACAAGGGTTATTTCTCCCACTTGTTACACCCCTAGGCACATGCCTAAAGGTAGATCCATCCCTGAAAATACTGCATTGTGCAATTCATATTCTAGTACTTTTACTTTGAAATATACCAAATCACTTTCCATATGAATGGGAGGTGATGGTGTGGGGTACAGCAAGATGCCCTAGCCATGGTTAATGACAGTCCCAAAGAGGGGATGAAGTGCTACTGTATGCCTATTTAAGTGCCAGCTGGGAATGCTATGCCTATCTAAGTGCCAGTTAGGAATGCTATGCCTATCTAAGTGATAGTTGGGAATGTTATGCCTATCTAAGTGACAGTTGGGAATGCTATGCCTATCTAAGTGATAGTTGGGAGTGCTATGTCTGTCTAAGTGCCATTTGGGAGCGCTATGCCTATCTAAGTGCTATTTGGGAGTGTTTTGCCTATTTAAGTGCCAGTTGGGAGTGCTATGCCTATCTAAGTGCTATTTGGGACTGCTGTGCCTATCTAAGTGCCAGTTGGGAGCGCTATGCCTATCTAAGTGCTATTTGTGAGTGTTCTGCCTATCTAAGTGCTATTTGGGAGTGCTGTGCCTATCTAAGTGCCAGTTGGGAGCGCTATGCCTATCTAAGTGCTATTTGTGAGTGTTCTGCCTATCTAAGTGCTAGTTGGGAGTGCTATGCCTATCTAAGTGCTAGTTGGGAGTGTTCTGCCTATCTAAGTGCCAGTTGGGAGTGCTATGCCTATCTAAGTGCTATTTGGGAGTGCTGTGCCTATTTAAGTGCCAGTTGGGAGTGCTATGCCTATCTAAGTGCTATTTGGGAGTGCTGTGTCTATCTAAGTGCCAGTTGGGAGCGCTATGCCTATCTAAGTGCTATTTGTGAGTGTTCTGCCTATCTAAGTACTAGTTGGGAGTGCTATGCCTATCTAAGTGCTAATTGGGAGTGCTATGCCTATCTAAGTGCTAGTTGGTCGTGCTGTGCCTATCTCAGTGCCAGTGGGGAGCGCTATGCCTATCTAAGTGCTATTTGGGAGCGCTATGCCTATCTAAGCACTATTTGGGAGTGCAATGCCTATTTAAGTGCTAGTTGCATCCACAAGTCCTCTGATATGCCCTATTAGTAAACAATGCACAAGAGAGTTTATTGTATGGCCCATTAATATATTTGTATAAAGAGATCATATACCCACGCAAATGTTGTTTCTCCAATACTAACTTGTCTAATCTGCCTGCATAGTCAAGCCCCTCCATTCCCTTTATTATTTTAATTGCCCTTCTATAAACTGCTTCAATTTCCAAGATGTCCCATTTTTTTCAATGGAGAATAATATTTTTCTCACTTAAATCTATTACCCTCTTTATACACGACAATATCTTGCTAGCTCTGTTACTGCCTGGCATTGTTTGCTAAAGATACAGTCAGTTATCTAGCACAACCCCAAAATATTTTTCCATTAAGGGTTGTTAAACCCCAAATCCATCACCTTACATTTACCAACATTGAATCTCCAAACAGTACACAAAGGCAGCAATTGTTACATCCAAAAGACCCAATAATGAAACATAAGAAGAGAGACAACATATACACAGTACAGTGCAGTGCAGTGAATAAAGTGCTGATTTGTATGTGGGGGAGACCAACCAACAACTGCATCAACGTATGGCCCAGCACAGAAGAGCCAATTCCTTGGGTCAGGACTCAGCAGTATACCTGCATCTTAATGATAAAGGACATACCTTTGAAGATTGTAATGTCAACATCTTGGCAAAGGAACAGGATTGATTCAAAAGAGGTGTCAAGGAGGCCATTTATGTGAAAATAATATAGGTGGGAAGGTTCAACACCAACTGTCTGCCAATGCTCTATTGACACCTTACCCTGGGCAGTTTTAATAACACCAATAACAATTCAATCACCCCTGGCTGTGATATGCTAATTGGGATTTTCCAGGGTACATAATTGCCACAGATTCTTGTACATTCTGTCATTGAGAAAGCCAGTCGAATGACTAGCCAAACGTCTTCAAGAACTAAACTTTAAGTCCAGTTGATCTAACTGAATACAACAATTAAGATATAAGAAGAAAAAAGAACAGTAATTTGGCTCTTCAAGCCAAATTAATGAATGATTCTGATAACAGTAAAGCTGGGTACACACATTAGCAATATAGGGATTGGTCCTGGTTCCGACAGGGTTGACCCTATATAGCTAATGTGTGTATGGCCGAATCAATAATTTCCGATGCCGATGAACGTTCGGTGTCGGCATCCGAAACAGTCGTTCTGACTTCTGACTGGAAAATTTCCCTCGGTTGCAGTCATCTCTCTGTACTAAAGTATAGGGAGTCGCCTGCGATCGTAGAGAGTATCGCAGTCTCGAACGTTCTCCCTATACTTTATATATACTTTATATAGGGAGTGACTGTGTGTACTCCCATCTAACAAACATGACAGATACTGTAGAATCTTGCAGATTGGTACTGTGTGTACCCAGCTTTACAATAAACTTGTCCCAGCAGGAACGTTCACACAGCCTGTCACTTGGACTCTAACAAAGTGTTTATCCTGGAACACTGGGAACTAGGAAATAGCTTCCCTCTGTGAGAATCTGATTGGTTACTGCAGCAGGATGGACGGGACATGCAAAGAGAAGCTCATTGGATTAGCAGTGCAGTGAAGAGTTTCATTGTTAGAACAGTTTCCTTCCTCTGCACATGACAAGTAGATTCATTGAATCAGCGCCCCAAGCAGGGAGGCAGTACTGATTTAACGATAAAACAGATTTCTCATGAAAAGCAGCACTTTGGAAGGCATAACAACAATCAACAACTGTAGATTTAAAGAGACAGCTACAGTTATATCTTCACTTTAGTTCTCCTTTAAGGAGTAGTGTGTGTTAGCAGCTACGTATAATGCTTTACAGGAAAAGCTAACAGCCAGCACTTCCGGATTTGATATGAAAACTTTATTTACACAAACAAGTCTTGTAGCATCATCCAACGCATGAATAACCACCTGCTTCTAATGGCTAGGGTGCAGATCGCCCCAGGCCCATCGCAAGACCCACAAATCCAACAAATGATAACATCATTTGAAGAGAAACGGACTCCGAAGTATATTTGTTCCAGTCAAGTATATTTGTTCCGGTCAGTGCAACTACCCAATGTTGCCTATTTCTCAGTCTTGGTCTTGTATTGGTAGATGCTCTGGTGCTATTTCTCTTGTCGAGATACTGGACTCCATGCAATGAATATGGCGATATTAAATGCAGCGAAAGTAACGCTAATTTCCACCACAAAGTCTGTCCCTTTATAAATATGCCCCATTGTTTTAATCCTCAGTATAAATGTATGAACATCCAAGTGCAATTGTTCTGTGTTCAGTCAATGGTCGCTTGAGATGTTGAAATGGTCGTTTTGCATTAAAATAGCAACTAAAGAGTTTTTTTTTTTTTGTGTTAACATACGGGATATTTTTTATATTTTGCTTCTTCTCCGTAATTTATTTATCCCCTGTGTCCGAATGGGATTTTGTTAAAAAACAAAGAAAAGCCTTTGGAACAGAACATTAGAAATCCACTTCAACATCCACGTCGACCTATTATGAGATTTCTAATAGTAAATCTGTCCAGAGTATTGATAGACAACAATTTTATTGTATATCCATCATAAATGGCCCTATTTCCTGTTGTGTACAAACCTCACACTCTGTAGTGTATAAACCATTCACTGAAAAACCTTAACTTGAATCACATTATGGCAGCTTAGGTTTGGGGGAAATTTGACAATTCAATTAATTTCCCTTTCAGCTCTGTTATCCTTTGCATTTTTTTTAATTTGCTGATATTCCACCAGGATACAACACAGGATCCAAGAAAATGAATATTTCAAGCGTTCTCATTATTTATATAGCGTAGACTTTGACTCCTGCAGATAAATATGGCTTAGAAGCTGATTCCCTGGCCAAGATATTTAAAGGTAAACATTGCTGGCGTGTAAAAAATTGTTACTCTGTATCATTTATCTGGCCAGAGGGAAAAACACCTTGAAAGTAGTACATGAATATAATTTCCCCGAAGGCCACACAGTGTAATTGAAATGGCAGAAACGGAGGAAAAAATTGAAAAGACTACTTTTTCTTTTTTCTTCCTATCGGTAAAGCTAATTTTCTGTAATCTGGCTTTTCTTGACATTGTCCATCGTTAAAAAGCCGTGTGATAATTTCTACCTGCACTGAAAAGGTTAATTTTGCAAATGCTAATTAATATTAAAAAAGAAAAATGTGTGCCTTAAGGTTTAATTAGCTCCCATTTATTAATTAGTGTAAGAAACACAGTAAAATCCATTGATGATGTATTACTATTTTGTTAAACAGTCAACGTTTTAATATAAATAATTTAAGTTTTTTTAATTGGACAGGAGAAAGAGGAGTTAATGGGCATCTATACAGGAAAAATAGGTTATTTTAAATTGACCATAACTGTAACTATAATTCTTCCCAACCACCACTGTACCATTTTTTTGTTGATCTGCCCCCTGTTTTTTTAGATATCCAATTTAAAACTTCTTGTATTTCAGCTGTCAATCAAGTTCCTTGCTCTCAAAAACTATTCTTCTGTGAGTAGTTTTACTGTAGCTGGAATGGTGACAGAGTTTGACAGTTGGAATGCTGTATGCTGTGTGCAGGCTTGACAGTTGGTTTGTGGGAAAAAAAGTCAGGTCAGATGGAAGTGGGAGTGGTTAAAAGAGGGAGAGGGAAACTGATCCTAAACAAAATGTGTGCTGGATTGAAGGCATGCAGCAACACACGCAAACCAGAGTAAGTGCTACTTACATGTATTCAATTATAGATTAGGATGAGGCAAAGTCATTTTTTTTAGTATAGTGTCCCTTTAATGTTTCTATTTTTTTCTTCCCACGATACTGCTAAAAAAGATAATGATCATTGTCACGAACTTACCTGCCGCTCCGGTCCCGCGCCGCACTGCACTTCCGGGTGGGCGGCGTCGACGTCATGACGTCACGCCGCCGACACGCCGGGCGGCGCGAAAGTTTAAAAACCGGTGTCCTCCTGGACCCGGTGCCCGATTGTAGCATTCTGCTACCTCCCTGGCTCCTGTACTTACCTGCCTTGGATCCTGCTCCTTATACTCACCTTGCCTGCATCCAATACTTACCTTGCCTGTATCCAGTACCTATCTTACCTGTTTCAGTGTCTCACCTTGCCTGCATCCAGTTACTTACCTAGCCAGCATTCAGCCTTCAGTTCCCAGCAGCACCTTTGGTCCAGCCTACAGTTCCCAGCAGCAAGCACCTTTGGTCCAGCATACAACCTTCAGTTCTCAGCAGCACCTTTGGTCCACCTACAGTACCCAGCAGCACCCTTGTTCCAGTAAACAGCCTACAGTACCCAGCCGAACCTTGTTCCAAGTATCCAGCCTACATTTCCCAGCCCACCTCAGTATCCTGCACCTTCCGGACTGTCGCCTCCTCCTAAAAGCGTACTGTGATTACCCGGCCGTCCGGCCATTTATTACAGTACAATCGGGCCATGGAAACGCCTGAGGGGGCTATGCAGAATTGAGTAAAACCTCCAGCTTTGTCCAAACGCATGGACCGTTTTGAACACCATCAGGGCCAGTTGGCCCAGTTTATGGATACCCTTGCTGTCCGGCTACCCCCAGCTGCTGCCTCTGCTCCGGGTTCTACGCTACCCCCCCTTCAACGTCTGGATCCGGTGCCATCTCTTCGGAAAGACCCCGCATACCTCCACCCTCACGGTTTGATGGTGATGCCCAAGCCTCCGTGGATTCATTAATCAGTGCGAATCCAATTCGAACTTCAACCATCGCATTTTGCATCGGATCCGCTAGGTTGGGTACATCATCGCCTTGTTGAGGGCAATGCGCTGGCCGGGGCTTCTCCCCTATGGGAAAAGACGATCCTCTAGTCTATAATGTTACGGACTTCCTTTTATGTTCCGCAAGCTTCGATGCTCCAGGAAGAACTCTGCTGCCTCCTCCCGTTTGATGCAGCTCCGCCAAGGGTCTCGTTCTGTGGTCAATATGCTATTGAATTTCGTACCCTTGCGGCAGAGACTTCTTGGAACAATGAGGCACTTACTGCAGCCTTTTGCAGGGACTCTCTGACCCGTCCAGGACGAATAGTATCCAGGGAATTACCTGTCCCATTGGAGGACTTGGTTACATTATGCATCCAGATCGATACCCGCTTCCGTAACGGCAGGCAGAAAGGTCTGCAGCCCGTTCCAGCCTTCCTAAGACCTTTCCTAGGCCTGCTCCGACCTTTCCGCAAGCCATATCTTCAGGTGAGAGCCGATGCAAATTGGCGGCACTCATCTATCCCCCGAGGAAAAGTCACGCAGACGTACCATGGACTTTGTCTCTATTGTGCTGGGCAAGGACACTTTGTAAAAAATTGTCCCCAGAAGTCGGGAAACTTCGGACCTAGAAGTTAAGGAGGAGCTCCTTCTAGGTAACGTTAAGTCTCCTGCCAAATTTGAACCATTAAAACTCTTTCTGCCAGCTACTATCACTTGTAATGGTAAAACTTTTTCCTCCCAGGCCTTTGTCGATTCTGGTGTGCCGGCGATTTCATTGACCTCTACCTATGCAGCACAATTGGGGCTTCCTCTCCTTCACTTGCAGCAACCTCTTCGAGTTCTGGCTATTGACAATAATCCGTTGGCTTCAGAATTCATCTCCAAATCTCCTACGAAGTCCTATTCCGCATTGGCATATTTCACCAGGAACGTTTATCTTTTCTTGTCATCCAAAGCCCTTCTGCTCCCCAATTCTCGGACTCCCATGGCTCAGATTACACAACCCCGTTATTGATTGGTCTCACAATGAACTCAAGTCTTGGAGCCCCTTCTGTTTCAAAAATTGCCTTTCATCACATTGCACTACCATTACCTGTGAAAATAAATCTGAGAAAAACCTCCCTGAGTGTTTCCATGATTTTTCTGATGTGTTTTGTAAAAAGCGAGCTGAAAGCTACCACCGCACCGTTCCTACGATTGCCCCATCGATCTTCTTTCTGGTACTATGCCTCCTCGGGACGCACATCCCCACTGTCTCCCTCAGAAACTCTAGCCATGAAAGAGTACATTACTGAACATTTGTCTAGGGGGTTCATACGACCTTCCACTTCCCCTGCTGGAGCGGGGTTCTTTTTTGTTGAAAAAAAAGACGCGGGTTACGACCCTGCATCGACTACCGTGGATTAAATAAAATCACAATAAAGAATCGGTACCCGCTCCCTCTCATCTCTGAACTGTTTGACCAGATAAGGAGCTAAAATATTTACCAACTGGATTTACGGGGGGCATACAATCTGATCCGTATACGCAAAGGTGACGAGTGGAAGACCGCCTTTAACACCAGGACGGTCACTACGAGTATCTCGTAATGCCCTTTGGCCTTGTAATGCTCCAGCGGTGTTCCAGAATTTGTAAATGACATCTTCCGGGATATGTTGGGAATCTCTGTAGTAGTAATATCTAGATGACATTTTAATCTTTTCTCATGATTTGCCCTCACACCGCTCATGTAAACAGGTTTACTACGTCTGAGAGAGAATAGCCTATATGCCAAATTGGAAAAATGTCTGTTTGAGTGTTCACAAGTACCCTTCCTAGGCTACATCGTATCTGCGCAAGGGTTCCAGATGGATCCTGTTAAAGTTTCAGCCGTCCAAGATTGGTCTCTCCCATGGGAACCAAAGCTATTCAAAGGTTCATTGGGTTTGCCATTACTACGACAATTCATTCAAGGGTTCTCGTCAATAATTTCTCCAATATTAGCCCTCATCAGTAAAGGTGGTAAGCCTCATTCATGGACCCCTGCAGCCCTCGAGGCCTTCAAACGACTCAAGGAAGCCTTTGCTGTTGCAACCAGTTCTAGTACATCCAGATCCTAGTCTTCCCTTCTACATCGAAGTTGATGCTTCAGACTTGGGCGCTGGAGCCGTCCTTTCCCGAGGCAGGCCACTAAAGAAACTCCATCCGTGTGCATATTTTTCCAAGAAGTTTCTACCCAACGAACGGAATTATGACGTTGGGAATAGGGAACTTCTCCGCTATCAAACTGGCCCTCGAGGAGTGGCGTCATCTATTAGAAGGCACCTCTGTACCTATCACCATCCTTACCGACCATAAAACCTTGAATACATCCAGAATCTCAAAAGGTTAAATCCCCGTCAAGCACGGTGGCTTTTTCTTTTTTCCCGATTCAACTTTGTGATCATTACCAACCTGGTTCCAAAAACAAAAAGCTGATGCCCTTTCCAGATCATTTGCTTCTCACTGTACTAATCAAGATAAGGGCTGTTATCCCAACCACTAAAATCTTGGCCTCTATATCCCCTCAACTTTGTTCCAGATTCAGCCGCACAAGACTCTGCTCCGTCCGACACACCTCTGGCAAAAGCTTTGTTCCTGTTCTTCGGAAACTATCCTTCTGCATACTCACTGTTCCAACAAGCTGGGCATCCCGTGTGAAAAAACGTTTAATTTATGCCCGTCCCTTTGGTGGCCCAAAATGAGAAAAGTATTAAAGACTTTATTCAAGTTTGTACTAGATGTGCTCAATCCAAATCTTCTAGAACCCTCCCCTGTGGTCTTCTTCAACCCCTCCCCATTCCGTCCAGACTGGACCCATCTATCCATGGACTTTATTGTGGAACTTCCCCTTCCAAGAGAACAACGGTTATATGGGTGACTGTAGACCGCTTCACGCAAATGGCCCATTTTGTACCCCTCCCTAAACTACCATCTTCACGGAGTTAGCTCAACTATTTATTTCACATATCTTCCGCTTTCATGGACTCCCTTCTGAAATAGTACTGACAGAGGTACTCAATTTGTTTCCAAATTCTGGAAGCACTTTGTAAGTCCATGAACATCAAGTTACAATTTTCTTCGGCTTAATCGCTTTACACTACCACCTTCTGTTTCATATATTGTTATTCTTTTTTCTTAATCGTGGTTTAACTACTTTCGTACTCCTCCAGATGTTGGGCTGACCTTCGCCTGCTGAGTTTGCCATACAATTCACCTCATGCTTCATACTGGGAAATCTCCTTTTTTGTGTGTCTTGGGACAAATCCTAGATGTTTCCGCAAGATTTTCTTTCACACAGTACCTCTGCCAATGACTCTGCAGCCCAGATACGCTATCTGGCATGCTACAATCAGCCTTCAGAAATCTGCTTTGGTGCAAAAAACTCAGCAGATAGGAGACGTGAACCCCCAGCGTATTCTGTCGGAGATAAAGTTGGCTCTCTTCTGCTCATATTAACCTACGGGTTCCTTCCTCCAAACTGGGACCCAAATTTAATTGGTCCTTTTTCTATCCTGGAATTAATCGGCCCAGTGGCTGTTCGCCTCAACTTCCTTCCAGCATGCGGATTCCTAACGTGTTTCATATTTCTCTCATCAAACCAGTAGGTTCTAATCAGTATTCCACATCCTTACACCTCCCGTTCCGATTTCCGTTGGTGGTCAGCAGGAGTTTGAGGTCGAGAAGATCTTGGACTCTAGATTCTGGAGGAGGTCTCTGCAGTATTTGGTCCACTGGAAAGGTTTTGGTCCGGAAGAAAGAGCTTGGATTAAACTCTGATTTGCACGCTCCTCGTCTAGTTAAAGCTTTCCACAGGAGTTTTCCAGGAAACCTGGCCCGTTGGGTCCTGTGGCCCCCCGTAAAGGGGGGGGTACTGTCACGAACTTACCTGCCGCTCCGGTCCCGCCCGCACTGCACCTCCGGTGGGCGGCGTCGACGTCATGACTCACGCCGCCGACACGCCGGGCGGCGCGAAAGTTTAAAAACCGGTGTCCTCCTGACCCGTGCCCGATTGTCATTCTGCCCCTCCCTGGCTCTGTACTTACCTGCCTTGGATCCTGCTCCTTATACTCACCTTGCCTGCATCAATACTTACCTGCCTGTATCCAGTACCATCTTACCTGTTTCAGTGTCTCACCTTGCCTGCATCGCATCCAGTTACTTCCTAGCCAGCATTCAGCCTTCAGTTCCCAGCAGCACCTTTGGTCCCGCCTACAGTTCCCGCAGCACTTTGGTCCAGCCTACAGTTCCCAGCAGCACCTTTGGTCCAGCATACAACCTTCAGTTCTCAGCAGCACCTTTGGTCCAGCCTACAGTACCCAGCAGCACCCTTGTTCCAGTAAACAGCCTACAGTACCCAGCCGAACCTTGTTCCAGTATCCAGCCTACATTTCCCAGCAGCCTCAGTATCCTGCACCTTCCGGACTGTCAGCCTCCTCCTAAAAGCGTACTGTGAGTACCCGGCCGTCCGGCCATTTATTACAATCATGATCTCGTATAAAAGGTTTTTTTTTATTATTAATATATATATTTTTTTTTATTGAAAGAAGAACAAGAGATAGAATCACTTGAGTGGTTTTATTCCGAGACTTTATCTATCCCCTTTTAAAAAGGTAAAATTTTAAAAATCCTCAATCCTGAAAATCAATTAGTACAAAGAGAGGAAAAACATCTCTTGGGAGATTATTATTTGTATTATTTGTAGAGGAGGGAAAAGGTTTGTTAAATTGAAAGAAATCCAATAGTATATTAACTACCTTGCTGGACGTTTATGTCATTGTGCCATGGACTACTGCCATAATTATATGATTTTGAAAGGCAATGATGTCAGCTGGGGTTTTCGAAAACATTAACACTAATGAGATAGGAAATTAAATATCTTCTTCTTTGCCAACCTTTAAGCAGCCTGCATTGTAGCTAAATTTGTTGTTAGGTTTTAGTTGTCCTTAAAAAATAAAACGGCACCAAGTTGAAGGTCTAAAGACTAAAGGGTAGTCAGTTGTTGAGAATGATCAGGAGCTAGAAGTGCAATCAGAAATTTATGGGACAAATATTCAGAAGTGTAGCCAGACATTGTCAGGGATTATAAGACATAATTGTAGTCAGCTGTTGACACCTTACTCTGGGCGTTCCTATAACACCTCTTAGCCACTATGCAATCACGCCCTTAACACCTGGCGGTGATATGCTAATTGGGATTTTCCAGGGTACATAATTGCCACAGATTCTTGTACAAGTCTGAATTGAGAAAGCCAGTCGGATGACTAGCGAAACTGTGTATTTGGTCAATTATTGAGTGTATTATGTTTTATTATTGGTATGGTAATGTGTTCAAGTTTTTTTGTGTGGATTCATGAAAGCGTCATATCCATTTTGGCCTTTTTGGGACCTCCTCTCCACCATTTCATGACGCTTTCATGAATCCACACAAAAAAACTTGAATACATTACCAAATGACGCTTTCATGAATCCACACAAAAAAACTTGAATACATTACCAATAATAAAACATAATACACTCAATAATTGACCAAATACACAGCTCATGGTTACCACAGAGCCCTTGCCTTCTCTTGCTGTAAGTAAATCCTTACCTAGTCTTACCAATCCATCACTTGTGATTGGAGGGCTCTTAACATGAGGTGGTGATTGTTTGTTTTTTGTTTTTCTACATAACTTGGACTTTAGGCTCAATTTTGCCAGATTGAGATTCGCCTGCATATTTAACTCTGCACTACACAGCCAGCTCATACTAGTGGAACATCTGACTGTCTATTAAAGCCTTGCCTCATCTGCCATGAAACGGTTTCTTTGCTGTAAGTAAACCTTACGTACAGATACCAGGGATAATAGTTCACTCTTAAGGACTAACAGGGCTATGTACGGAGAGCCTAGGGCTAACAACATGAATTTAAGACGGTAAAAGCCATTTGCGACTTAACACATAGCTAGCCCTGTAAGGCTGTAAAGCTCTAAAATTAAACATTTGAAAGTTTTTTTGGGGTTTTTTTTGTAGGTTCTAATCCAACCACTGACTGAATTACTTTATTTTGAAATGGATATTAGAAAGTTCTTCGCTGGAAAGTGTGCCCTTGCTAAGAAAATCATGCAGGCTAAATCAACAGCATTGCAATTCTCTGATATAGTTATAGAGGATGATGAGGAATCATTATTATCTGATAATATTTCAGCACCGTCTTTATCTGTCCAGTTGGATGAATCTGCATCTTCCACTTCCAGCCAGATTCAGAGAGACACTGTGGTTTCCATTCTTGATGAGACAGAGACATCTTCCATCTCAGGTCAAGGAGAGCAAGACACCCTGTCAAGGGAAGAATGTAGCTGTTCTAGTTCCACATTGCCATATGATCTTGGAGAGAAACACAAGGGCCCTAGTCAGCCAAACTTATTAAAGTACCCTTTAGAGCAGTATGGCTTAAAGAGGCGTTGTTTTAGGTACCAATGGTTTGAAAAGTATGGGTGGTTAGAATATTCTGTACAGTCAAACAGCACTTTCTGTTTTGCATGCCGACACTTTGGGTTAACCCATAACAGGGTTCATAAAGATGCTTTGTGTGCTAGAGGCTTTAAAAACTGGAAGCGAGCTCTAGATTCTTTTGCAGAACATGAGAAATCATCTAGTCATATGGCAGCCATGGCTGCATGGGCTAATTTCAAAGCATCACAAACTTCAGGTAATATTGTTGATCAGATATATTCAGCATCTGAAGCACAAATAAGAGATAGACGTAATTATATTCTTCGTCTTGTTTGTATTACAGAGTTTTTTGCAAAGCAAGGTATTGCATTTAGGGGTCATGATGAGACAGAAGAGAGCCATAATCGTGGTAACTTTATAGAATGTCTGTTGTTACTAAAAAAATTTGATCCTTTCCTACAGAAGTATGTTCCGCCTCGCAATGCTTTATACACAGCTCCCTCGTGTCAAAATGGGTTTATTCAATGTTGTGCGGAAGAGATTTTAAGTAAGATGGTAAACGAAGTGAAAATATCTGGCTTCTATGCAATCATGGCAGATGAAGCTAGAGATAAAAACAAAGAACTTCTTTCACTTTGTATTCGGTATGTGGAGCAAAATAGTAACTGTACAGTGGAGCATTTTCTCGGCTTCACCGAATTGAAAGAGTTTAATGCGGATACAATTACTGAGGCTATTGTAAACTGTCTAAGAGTCTATGGGTTGGACAATATTATGTGTGTTGCTCAGACATATGATGGGGCAGCTGTTATGAGTGGAGCAACTGGAGGTGTTCAGGCCAAATTTAGACAGATTTATCCACAAGCTATCTATGTCCATTGTTATGCCCATGAGTTAAACTTGGTTTTGTGCTATACCTGCAAAGCTAACAAACAGGCTTCTGTATTTTTTGAAACCTTAGAATCATTATACAACTTTTTTACTACTTCTCTTGTGCACCATCACAAATTTAATGAAGTGCAATCACAACTAGGATTAAAAGGAAATGAGCTTGTTCAACTTTGTCCAACACGTTGGGCTTGCCAGGTCCGGTCAATAAATGCAGTTTTAGCAAATTTCCCAGCCATTACCCAGTGCCTTTCTGAATTTCAGTCTTCAACAGCAAGAGGTTTGTCTGCTAATATTAGGAAGTTGAGCACCATTTTTTCATTGTTCATGTTCCAGTCTTTATTAGGGACTACAGAGTGCTTCCATAAACTTCTACAAAAAGAGGATCTTGATTTAACAAAGGCAGTAGACCTCAAACAGGCTGTGTGTACTACTCTGACATCAATGCGCACACCTGAGAAAGTTCAGGAACTATATTTGAAATGTGTAGCTCTGTGTCAAGACAACAACATTGACATTTCAAGACCTGATGTAAGGAAAAAGCCAAAAAGAATGCAAGACTATTTGATTGAGGTGCCAATGTCAGGTGCTACAAGGCAAGAAGAATACGATAAAACAGAGGAGTTGAGGAGTAATCTTTTTTTCCCTTGCTTAGATAGAATGCTTTCTGAACTTGACAAGCGTTTTTCCACCGTACAGGAGGGCTTGATGAAGGGAATTCATGCATGTAATCCAAATTCTGACAACTTTCTTTCAGATGATTTAGAGGCTCTAGCAATCCATTACAACCTAAGCATGCCAAAGGAAGAATCTCTTGTTGCCAAAAATTATTTTAAGTTAAAGACACTTGATACAAATTATACAACGTCTAAGGTTTTTGCAGAGTTGGACCCTCTAATATTCCCATCTTTAAGAAAACTTATGCAGATTGCATTAACAATCCCAGTCAGTAGCTGCAGCTGCGAAAGATCTTTCAGTGCCCTGAGACGCCTGCACACTTGGCTGAGAAGAACAATGGGCCAACAACGACTAAATTATTTAGCAATCCTTGCCATTGAAAAATCTTATCTGCAAGATATCTCTGAAGATACAGTTATTGACCGTTTTGCAAATATGCGACAGAGAAGAAACACACTTGTGTGTAACAAGCTAAACTAAAATGTTTGTTCAGGGCCTTTTATGCATTATTGCATTATTTGGATCACTGCTTGAATTCCCTCCATTGTTAAACACTAAACAGGCATTTTTAACTACATTCCATATGTTTGTATTCACAGGGAGGTGAGAATGCTTATTCCCACCTCCCTGTGAATAATAGAACGCCCCGGAGGACACTGGAGTTGAACTTACCGCTGCGCCATTCGCAGTTCCTTCTGCACTGACAGCCACGCTGCCTGATCGCGTGCCTAACTTTTGTATTGGCGCGCATGCGCCAAAGATAGGCGCTTGGTTGGGCAGTGCTGCTGTCAGTGCAGAAGGAACTGCGAATGGAGCAGCGGTAAGTTCAACTCCAGTGTCCCCCGGGCGTTCTATTATTCACAGGGAGGTGGGAATAAGCATTCTCACCTCCCTGTGAATACAAACATATGGAATGTAGTTAAAAATTCCTGTTTAGTGTTCCTTTAACTAATTTTGAGAACTTGAAAAAGTATTTGAGAGGCACTGGGGTTTTTTTTTTTTTTTTGTTGTTTTTTTAAATCTTAATTGACATCTCTATTATGTTACCATATATCATTTCTTAGTAAAGGAGAACCTAACACACACACTCCCATCACTTGTCAGGAAAATGTTTTTTGGCATGTTTTTTCCTTTAGAAGCAAATGGGCAATTGTATGATATGGACAAAAGTCTATAGGTTCTTAACTCTTGATTTACCTTCTATATCTTCAAACAAGTTTGTAAAACTTGCATTTGCTGGGACATGTTGCTCCACCCAACCCTCTGGCTCGACCAATAAGAAGATGCACCCTAAAAGAAGTGCATGCTCCTATTGGTCACTGACGGAAAGGAGGGGGAGCACAAAGTCCTGACAATTGCAACTTTTTTTATTTGATTGTGGATATAGGAGGTAAACCTATGGTGAGTACCTAGCACTAAACTGCTAGCCTAGGCACTTCTAACTGAGGGGTAATTACGGCAAGTATAGTTCCACTTTAAACTTCCTTATCCACACCCTTACTTGTACCGAAGCACACAATTGTAAATTGCAAATCCTGCTCGCTCTGTTCTTAACCTTCTACTTGATATTGTCCAACCCATAGACTCTTAACAATTATATGCTGTCTTCTCTTTTTTTTTTTTGGCTACACTGAAGTTTTGGTCTGAATAATGACACTTGGGAGATGTTCCCTATGGTAGCTGTCATCTGTAGTCAGAAAAGGAAAACTGAACTTGCTGCTAAGGGCGGCTTTATTCCAAAAATCTTTATCCACCTATTAGAATGCACTGTGCACTACTGAAAACTTGTCATGTTTTTGTCTTCTTACACTTTGTAAGAACAGTAAATTTACACCAGTCTACAGTATCTTGATTGATTTCTCATGTTCTGCAAAAAGAAAACATCTTATGATGATGATATTCTGTTCTACTGTTGTGCCCCCCTGTTCAATGTTAAGAGAATTACATTGGTTTAACGTGCCCAAGGGTGCCCCGGATCTTTCACAGCTCTAGATACGCCCCTGTTTACAGCAAAAAGAATTTATTAAGTGCTGAGCAATCCAAATACACACAACATTTTGGGGGTTTACCCCCTTCCTCAGGTGTAACCACATAGTCAAAAGTGCAAGCTATAAATAGTGTCATCAATCTCAAAAAGTGTTAGCTCCGCCTTCACTTTTTTTAAAAGGCCATAAAGTGCCATGCACAAATCAGTGCAATCATACATTTTTCAAATATACAACAGTCCTAAGACATTATCATTTTGTTAAAATAAATCACATTATCAAAATATTACAACCATCTTAAAAACACTGATGCTGTGGGTCATATATTATAATTTCTACTTCTGGAGTGACAGGTCTGTCCCTGTAAATGCTGTTATTTCAAATGATGATTTCTCAGAATCTACAACTCAGATTTAAAATCTTATAAAGTTGTGAAGGAGTTGGATCTTGCAGTTCTTTTTACATCATCCCCATTAACCTTAAAATGCCCAAACAAAATAATCTAATTATTACTTTCAGGGCTACTGCAAAACCTTTAATCATGTTTAGTACTAGTATTAGGTCTCTTCATAGCACCACAGTGCAGGTCAGAAGGTTCTGACAAGAAAGGGATGGGATTGGCCTTTAGGTATTTAATTAGCTAGATTATGTCTCATTTACTTGAGGAAGTACAGCGGAATGTATAATTATTTCCTAGATAATGGGAAACATTTGGTAACAAATTCATCAACTTTCGGAAGCCCCTTAAAGGACAACTAAAGCCACAGAACAACACTGAACCAGAAGGCAGAACACCTTGATATAAAGCCAGTAATCAGTGTCTTACCTCTCATTTTGATATGGGTGCTGGGAAATTTCCCTAAATAATATATGGTTTGTGCTTAATATCACAGCATTCTAATATCACACAGTCTGGTCATTGACCATTATGTTCTGCCCATGCTCAGTCTTTAGCTATGGCAGAAACTTGTTACAGTTGGTCACACCCATTAATAATCTCTATCCAATCCTTTTACAGGACAGATAAAGCAAGGAAGCATGTGACTGAGGCAGGAGGTGTGGTCTGACACTGCACATACACACAGATAATTCATCCAGTTCTTAACAGGCTTACATTTATTTTAATGCAATTTACTGAAGTCATATTATATAGCTTATTGGTGTTTTTAGGGGGGTTGTTTTCAGATTCTGGAGTATAAAAAATGGATTTAGTTCTCCTTTAAGTTCTTTGCTGTATCTGTCTGTCTGTGTGTCCACAGAGGTAATCCCCATGTCTGTCTTTATTTCTATCTTAAAACCTTTTTCCAGTACAGTTCTAATTGTAGATGTGCTGCTGACTCTAAAGGCTGGACTGTAGTAACAGTAAAATCTCAATGTTATGTCTCTCGGAGGGTTGTGTAAGAAAACGATGCAAATGGCAGGAAAATGCAAATTTTGAGGGATGTTAAAATGAATTTTGGATATGAGACCAATAAATAATTATGTGTGCAGTGAGGAAATGCATATAATCCAGGAATGTTAAGTTGATCTTCAAACAGAAAACAAAATAAAAACACAAGGAACAAAGTTTGTAAACAAAATCTAATGAGCTAATTTCGATTTGCACAAAGTTCTAGCTGTTAATTAAATTCTCATAACAGAGCCCATAACAATTCCAAGATATAAAGAATGATGGCCTCTCCAGGAGGACTTCTCAATGCAATATTACACTACTTTCAATTGGTACTAATTGACACTTCTTGATTATTACTAAGCAAGTTCATGGCTTCACCTGAACTGATCATGAATGAAAAGTCTCATAAAAGCAGATGTAATATCAACATTCTAAAAGGATAGTCACAGCCTGGCAACTACAGACCTGTGAGTTTAACAAAAGTGGTATAAAGATAATGGAAACTTTGTTAGTGTTACGGGATCCATAACTGATCTTATAAGTAGTAGTGGATGTAGTATACTTTTTGCTTTTGCTAAGGCTGTACCACAGGCAAATTATATATAATCTAAGATCTGTTGTCCTTAAAAAAATATTTGTACATGAAGGAGATTTGGTTGTTAGATGGGCAACAAAGTGGCAAATCTTCAGTGGTTATGAACTAGGGTGATACTTTGGGATTTAACAATCCTTGTGCTACTTAGATCATGACTTAGATGTAGTAAACAGTAACTTAGATGTAGCAAACAATGCCAGACAGCAATGCCTAGAGCTAGCAAGATATTTCCTTGTATAAAGAGGAGAATAGATTCAAGGGAGAAAAATATTATCCTCCCTCTTTACAAAGCACTGGTAAGGCCTTGTTCGAAATACGCGGTGCATATATAAAAGGGACATTTTGGAAATACAAATAATTTACACTGGAGAAGTGGTGCTTGCGAGGGAATATGATCACTTTATATATCACTTTATATAAATATATTAATGGGCCATACAATAAACTCTCTGGTGCATTGTTCATTAATAGGTCATATCAGAGGAAACTGTGGAACTGTCTGTGGGTGCAGAAAAAGGCATTCTGAAGGCAGAGACTCCAGGTAAGTTTGGGTTGTGGGAGTTTGGTGTGGTCTCATGGAAGTGCAGGAGACCGCCCCAAAATCCGGGAGACTTTTCATTACTGAAAAATGCATTTCTAAGAAAAAAATGATATAACTTTTTCATGTTAAGGATGCTGTGATTAGTAGTTTAGTATTAAAGGGCATGTCCACCCCCAAAACAAACATTTAACCCACTACTGTCCCCACTTTGCAGTGTTAAAAAATGCTTACCTTATATCCCTGCTCCAAATGGTTCTCCTGCATTGGCCTAGAAAGTGAAGAGCAGGAGACTGAGTGAAAAGGTTTCCTCCTCTTACCTTTCCTCTGAGAGGTTTCTGGCATGCACAGTGAAGCCCTTCCCCCCTCCTTCCCTCTGGATCCCTCTTTGCAACCTCGTGCCCTTCCTCTAAAACATTTTCCTGTAGTGTAGTAGACTCTAGCTCACCCCAACCGCCATGTTCATTTGCAAAAAAAATTATCTAAAATGTACTTACAGAGCTCTGTTCCTCCGGTGCTCTGCTCTGACGGCAGCCGCGTCTGCCTTTCAGCCAATCATGGACGCAGCTGCCGGTCCAGCCCCCTCCTTGCAATTTCCTGCAAGCAGAGGGCCAGATTAGAACGCCGGGGGATAGAAGTTTGGTAAGTACATTTCTGATTATTTTTTTTTGCAAATGAACATGGTGCTTGCGGGTGGGTCCATTACACTACAGCAAAAAATCTTTTAGAGGTGGAGATACCCTTTAACTGAGATCATTTTACTCATGTGCTGATGTTACATAATCATTGCTTCCCTAAGATATGACGTTTTTATATCACTTAGGCCGAGGCCACACTGCAACATGCAAGCTTGTTTCCAGTGCACGTTGCCATGCACATGCTCTGTGATTGTGCAATGTTGTGCAATCTGAGTGCATGCGATTGCACAAAAAATGTGGATTGCTTGTGCTCGGATTAAAGGATTATAGCCCACAACAGTGCGCCTAGTGTGGCCTAAACAATTGAGAAACACTAGTGTATACTTTTTACACGTGATCGGATCGCATGTCAAAATGCTTTGATGTGGCCTAGCCCTTAAAGGGCATGTCCACCCTTCTAAAAAATTTTTATATAATAGTCTCCCTGCTCCCCCAGCCCCAATCGCTATATTTTTATTATCCGAAAGTGCCCCAAACTTTACTTACCTTCCCTCTTTCCTCCGCCGCGCTGCCAGGCCCTCTGCTTACGAGAAAATGCAAGCAGAGGGGCGGGACCAGCAGTCGTGTCTGTGATTGGCTGAGCGGCAGCCAATCACGGATGCGGCTGCCGGGAGTTCAGTGCGGCGGGGGAAAGAGGGAAGGTTAGTAATGTTTGGGGCACTTTCTGATAATAAAAATATAGCGGTTGGGGCTGGGGGGACAGGGGGAATATTATATAAAAAGATTTTTACACTAGGGGGAGGGAATCCTAATCGGGAGGGAGAGGGAGGGGGGAGGGCTCTTCTGTGCATGGCAAAATTCTTCCGGAGGAGAGACAGCAGGCAGAGTCCTATATGGACAAATGAGGAAGATGTATAGATCAATTACAAAAACAAGTCACAATCTTTATTAAGGCCCTTAGGAGACAGTGTTTGTTACTTCTGTACCCACCAGGTTTCCCGTAGTTGACGATGGTATATATATATATATATATATATATATATATATATATATACTGAATGTTTTGTGTTGCACACATGTCCTGTTGTTACTGCAGCCCACAATAGGATTCTATCCAATCATGTTAAAATCCCCCCCAAAAACAGAGAAGGCAGTTTGGAATCTTTAGAGAGGAGGATACAGGGTCAGACAGCATTGCCATAAGGATTACATGCACAGAAGACTGTTTTGAAGTACTTACGGGTCACTGCAAGCAATGTGGTGGTACAAGCAGATTACCACCCCAAATTTATTTTCTTAAGTCTCGTAAACACGGTGGATAATTGTCGTACGATGCAGCCACCGAACGAGCAATCGCACGATATTCATAAAAAAATATAGCATCAGCTTTTTCTGCCGATCAGCTTGGCGGATTTGTTCTGCCGATTATCGTATATTTGTACATGGTCAGCAACATGGTCATTATCGTTAACGTTATAAGAAAAAATATATAAAAGGCGCATGCGCTGCTTTTGCAATTGCGCAAAGATGCAAACGTTACTTTACGTACGAACGTCTATATCTAACGACTATAGTGGTGACTATTGTTGCTGGGTGTACAGATGCCGTTTCAATTATGAGGATTAACGATAATGTCGTTAAACGTTCGTCAGCTGCATCGTACGAAAATTATCCAACGTGTGTATGAAGCTTTAGTTTGGATACTTTTATGGAGTATACAGATTTGAGTACTGGTTAGCTGAAGACCTATCTCAGAAATCCATTGCATTTCACTTAAATCTGATCAATTAGTAATTAGTTCAGCTGTATTAATTGCATTTTAAAACAGTCGAGATTGTCTGGTAGCAGGAAAAAATAAAAGATTTTCCTACCCAGGAGAGTTTATACTTAGTTCCAAAAAAAATACTCTGGCAAAGGGAAACATATAAGGCAGAAAGGGACAAACCGGATTTAAAGCCCTAACCCCTATTTGCTAGTGATGGCCGAAACTGTTAAGTTTCGTTCCGTTTTCGGATTTACGGATCTTGGGAAGATTTTGGGAAAGTCCGAAAACGGAACGTACTTTTGGGACTTCAGAGTCCATTTTCAATAATTATCGAACATTCGAGGCTATTTTCGTAAATAACGATGAGAAACTAATTTCGAGTTTCCGAACGTATTTTCGATAATCCTCGAACATTCGGTAAGTATAGAAAATAGGCTCTGAAGTCCCGAAATCCGAATGATCCGTCCGGTTCCAGACGGAACATTCGGATTTCAGAATCAAGGGGTTCCGTGTCTGATCCAAGTCCGATACGGACCCGGATCCCATCTCTACTAATTGCTAAATTGCATCACAAAACTACAGAAAACTCAAGTCTGTTCCATGAACTCCCGCCAGGTTCGTGCGTTGCTTTCATAGATGTAATAATATCTATCCAGTTTATTATACGTGGATGTTTCTTTTTTATAAACATTTTTAAAATTACAAAAGTAAAAAAGCCTTATGGCGACTATAATTGCTTAACTCTAATAGTGAGGTGAGAATATTTGTATGTTTAAGTGTGTGTTTCATTAGCTAAATATAAGTATCACTTTATAGAGTTGTGCACTAGAAAGGTATAAATAATATATATTAGGATATCTCCTGCTTAACATGTAGGTGAGTCTATAAGAACAACTACAGCTTATCCTACGGTTCAGAGTTACTCAGTTGCATTGAATTTCGGGCTTAAAAAGACAACGCATATTTACCATAGAGCTGATCTAGAGGATGCAATGAACATAAACTAGATTTCCATTCATTTATTCATTCTTTTAGCTTCTAAGGATCCTTTAATTATTCCTTGTATGTTACACACATCAGCGACCTGGTTCTAATCCCAGCAATGATCTCACAGTGGACCACCATTCATTAGGATGCACTGTTTTGACCTGAAGTTGACAGATGCAAGAGAGGGGGAAATAGTGCATAAGAGCACAAGACTAATGGAGCTTCTAAGTGTGGAAACCTTTAATCATTGTAGATGTAATTCTATGGTGACAAGTCAACGAACATATCAATTCACAAACAATAAAGTACCTTTAACTATTTGGACTAAGTATTGTCCTTGGTATATCCAACCTCTCTGGAGAAAAACCTCCCAATGTCTAGGCTATTTCATCAGTGAGTTCCTAAACATTGTGCACAAAAAAGTCACATAAGAAAATGCTTGCAAATTCGATTTCACCAGTGATCTTGGTTAATACTCAAATCATGCAACAAACTGGAACCCAAGGCAGCAGGTCTTCAATCTAATCCTAAGGAGGGCTCAATCGTGTGAGAAAGGGCCACCAATCTTCTCCATCTTCTGGTGCTAAGGGCTGATCTAAGGTGGAAGGTATACTATAACATACACAAAGGAAGAATACCTCCATTTTATTCACTTCTAAAATTCACACAATGCTAAGATTCTATTAGTTGTCAAACCAGCTGTCTGAGGGCTGATGCCAAGTTTCATATTTTCTTTTATTTCTTGCTCATTTTTCATCTTTGAAGTTACTTAATTATCCCATATGATTCAGAAGTAGTTGGCCTGATACTGCATCTTAGGTGCACAACCTTACAATTATCCACATACAATCAACTAATATATGTAAATTATTTATTGATGTTGGAAAAAAAATACACTTCAGCTCTCAAGTATCACAATTCTCATCTATCTGGTCCAGGGATGAAAGAAATGCAAAATAAAATTTAATTTCTAGCTAAAATGTTTGCAAAAACAAACTTGACTTGACTTGATACAGTGAAACATAATAAAGGTTGAAGAGTAAAGACACTCCAGATGGCTGCAAAGCTTCCAAAATCTGAAATTGGACCCATTTAAGTAAATGGGGACAAATAGTTTGAAAAGTTCTAAATAAAATAAGGTTAAAATATCAATGGGAACTTACTGTACATGGCTCTGGTACTTGGGGAATGGTGCAAACAATAGATAATAGTCCTATGCCCTCTAGTCCAACAGTGGGTGCAGACATCTCTAATATTCCACCCTCAAAGGAACAGGAAATCAAAGAAGAATGTACAGTGAGGTCACACTCCAAGGTGTAATTCAAACTATTTATTCGAAATTACACCACAAAAAACACAATATTGCAGGGGGTAACATGCTCCCTAATGAAGGGGTAACATGCCCCCTAAGGAAAGAGTAACATGCCACCTGAGGAAGGGGTAACATGGCCCCTCAGAAAGGAGTAACATGCCCCCTTAGGAAGGGGTAACATGCCAGGAGGGGGGAAATGTTGGAACTGTCTGTGGGTGCAGAAAAAGGCATTCTGAAGGCAGAGACTCCAGGTAAGTTTGGGTTGTGGGAGTTTGGTGTGGTCTCATGGAAGTGCAGGAGACACGCCCCAAAACGGGAGACTTTTCATTACTGAAAAATGCATTTCTAAGAAAAAAATGATATAACTTTTTCATGTTAAGGATGCTGTGATTAGTAGTTTATGTATTAAGGGCATGTCCACCCCAAAACAAACATTTAACCCACTACTGTCCCCACTTTGCAGTGTTAAAAATGCTTACCTATATCCTGCTCCAAATGGTTCTCCTGCATTGGCCTAGAAAGTGAAGAGCAGGGAGACTGAGTGAAAAGGTTTCCTCCTCTTACCTTTCCTCTGAGAGTTTCTGGCATGCACAGTGAAGCCCTTCCCCCTCCTTCCCTCTGGATCCCTCTTTGCAACCTCGTGCCCTTCCTCTAAAACATTTTCCTGTAGGTAGTAGACTCTAGCTCACCCCAAACGCCATGTTCATTGCAAAAAAAATTATCTAAAATGTACTTACAGAGCTCTGTTCCTCCGGTGCTCTGCTCTGACGGCAGCCGCGTCTGCCTTTCAGCCAATCATGGACGCAGCTGCCGGTCCAGCCCCCTCCTTGCAATTTCCTGCAAGCAGAGGGCAGATTAGAACGCCGGGGGATAGAAGTTTGGTAAGTACATTTCTGATTATTTTTTTTTGCAAATGAACATGGTGCTTGCGGGTGGGTCCATTACACACAGCAAAAAATCTTTTAGAGGTGGAGATACCTTAACTGAGATCATTTTACTCATGTGCTGATGTTACATAATCATTGCTTCCCTAAGATATGACGTTTTTATATCACTTAGGCCGAGGCCACACTGCAACATGCAAGCTTGTTTCAGTGCACGTTGCCATGCACATGCTCGTGATTGTGCAATGTTGTGCAACTGAGTGCTTGCGATTGCACAAAAAATGTGGATTGCTTGTGCTCGGATTAAAGGATTATAGCCCACAACAGTGCGCCTAGTGTGGCCTCTAAACAATTGAGAAACACTAGTGTATACTTTTACACGTGATCGGATCGCATGTCAAAATGCTTTGATGTGGCCTAGCCCTTAAAGGGCATGTCCACCCTTCTAAAAAATTTTATATATAGTCTCCCTGCTCCCCAGCCCCAATCGCTATATTTTTATTATCCGAAAGTGCCCCAAACTTACTTACCTTCCCTCTTTCCTCCGCCGCGCTGCCAGGCCCTCTGCTTACGAGAAAATGCAAGCAGAGGGGCGGGACCAGCAGTCGTGTCTGTGGATTGGCTGAGCGGCAGCCAATCACGGATGCGGCTGCCGGAGTTCAGTGCGGCGGGGGAAAGAGGGAAGGTTAGTAATGTTTGGGGCACTTTCTGATAATAAAAATATAGCGGTTGGGGCTGGGGGGACAGGGGGAATATTATATAAAAAGATTTTTACACTAGGGGGAGGGATCCTAATCGGGAGGGAGAGGGAGGGGGGAGGGCTCTTCTGTGCATGGCAAAATTCTTCCGGAGGAGAGACAGCAGGCAGAGTCCTATATGGACAAATGAGGAAGATGTATAGATCAATTACAAAAACAAGTCACAATCTTTATTAAGGCCCTTAGGAGACAGTGTTTGTTACTTCTGTACCCACCAGGTTTCCCGTAGTTGACGATGGTATATATATATATATATATATATATAATATATATATATATATACTGAATGTTTTGTGGCACACATGTCCTGTTGTTACTGCAGCCCACAATAGGATTATTTCCAATCAGTTAAAATCCCCCCCAAAACAGAGAAGGCAGTTTGGAATCTTTAGAGAGGAGGATACAGGGTCAGACAGCATTGCCATAAGGATTACATGCACAGAAGACTGTTTTGAAGTACTTACGGGTCACTGCAAGCAATGTGGTGTACAAGCAGATTACCACCCCAAATTTATTTTCTTAAGTTCGTAAACACGGTGGATAATTGTCGTACGATGCAGCCACCGACGAGCAATCGCACGATATTCATAAAAAATATAGCATCAGCTTCTGCCGATCAGCTTGGCGGATTTGTTCTGCCGATTATCGTATATTTGTACATGGTCAGCAACATGGTCATTATCGTTAACGTTATAAGAAAAAATATATAAAAGGCGCATGCGCTGCTTTGCATTGCGCAAAGATGCAAAAGTTACTTTACGTACGAACGTCATATCTAACGACTATAGTGGTGACTATTGTTGCTGGGTGTACAGATGCGTTTCAATTATGAGGATTAACGATAATGTCGTTAAACGTTCGTCAGCTGCATCGTACGAAAATTATCCAACGTGTGTTATGAAGCTTTAGTTGGGTACTTTTATGGAGTATACAGATTTGAGTACTGGTTAGCTGAAGACCTATCTCAGAAATCCATTGCATTTCACTTAAATCTGATCAATTAGTAATTAGTTCAGCTGTATAATTGCATTTTAAAACAGTCGAGATTGTCTGGTAGCAGGAAAAATAAAAGATTTTCCTACCCAGGAGGAGTTTATACTTAGTTCCAAAAAAAATACTCTGGCAAAGGGAAACATATAAGCAGAAAGGGACAAACCGGATTTAAAGCCCTAACCCCTATTTGCTAGTGATGGCCGAAACTGTTAAGTTTGTTCCGTTTTCGGATTTACGGATCTTGGGAAGATTTGGGAAAGCGAAAACGGAACGTACTTTTGGGACTTCAGAGTCCATTTTCAATAATTATCGAACATTCGAGGCTATTTTCGTAAATAACGATGAGAAAACTAATTTGAGTTTCCGAACGTATTTTCGATAATCCTCGAACATCGGTAAGTATAGAAAATAGGCTCTGAAGTCCCGAAATCCGAATGATCCGTCGGTTCCAGACGGAACATTCGGATTTCAGAATCAAGGGGTTCCGTGTCTGATCCAAGTCCGATACGGACCCGGATCCCATCTCTACTAATTGCTAAATTGCATCACAAAACTACAGAAAACTCAAGTCTGTTCCATGAACTCCCGCCAGGTTCGTGCGTTGCTTTCATAGATGTATAATATCTATCCAGTTTATTATACGTGGATGTTTCTTTTTATAAACATTTTTAAAATTACAAAAGTAAAAAAGCCTATGGCGACTATAATTGCTTAACTCTAATAGTGAGGTGAGAATATTTGTATGTTTAAGTGTGTGTTTCATTAGCTAAATATAAGTATCCTTATAGAGTTGTGCACTAGAAAGGTTATAAATAATATATATTAGGATATCTCCTGCTTAACATGTAGGTGAGTCTATAAGAACAACTACAGCTTATCCTACGGTTCAGAGTTACTCAGTTGCATTGAATTTCGTTAAAAAGACAACGCATATTTACCATAGAGTGATCTAGAGGATGCAATGAACATAAAATAGATTTCCATTCATTTATTCATTCTTTTAGCTTCTAAGGATCCTTTAATTATTCCTTGTATGTTACACACATCAGCGACTGGTTCTAATCCCAGCAATGATCTCACAGTGGACCACCATTCATTAGGATGCACTGTTTTGACCTGAAGTTGACAGATGCAAGAGAGGGGGAAATAGTGCATAAGAGCACAAGACTAATGGAGCTTCTAAGTGTGGAAACCTTTATCATTGTAGATGTAATTCTATGGTGACAAGTCAAAGAACATATCAATTCACAAACAATAAAGTACCTTTAACTATTTGGACTAAGTATTGTCCTTGGTATATCCAACCTCTCTGGAGAAAAACCTCCCAATGTCTAGGCTATTTCATCAGTGAGTTCCTAAAATTGTGCACAAAAAAGTACATAAGAAAATGCTGCAAATTCGATTTCACCAGTGATCTTGGTTAATACTCAATCATGCAACAAACTGGAACCCAAGGCAGCAGGTCTTCAATCTAATCCTAAGGAGGGCTCAATCGTGTGAGAAAGGGCCACCAATCTTCTCCATCTTCTGGTGCTAAGGGCTGATCTAAGGTGGAAGGTATACTATAACATCACAAAAGGAAGAATACCTCCATTTTATTCACTTCTAAAATTCACACATGCTAAGATTCTATTAGTTGTCAAACCAGCTGTGAGGGCTGATGCCAAGTTTCATATTTCTTTTATTTCTGCTCATTTTTCATCTTTGAAGTTACTTAATTATCCCATATGATTCAGAAGTAGTTGGCTCCTGATACTGCATCTTAGGTGCACAACCTTACAATTATCCACATACAATCAACTAATATATGTAATTATTTATTGATGTTGGAAAAAAAATACACTTCAGCTCTCAAGTATCACAATTCTCATCTATCTGGTCCAGGGATGAAGAAATGCAAAATAAAATTTAATTTCTAGCTAAAATGTTGCAAAAACAAACTTGACTTGACTTGATACAGTGAAACATAATAAAGGTTGAAGAGTAAAGACACTCCAGATGGCTGCAAAGCTTCCAAAATCTGAAATTGGACCCATTTAAGTAAATGGGGACAAATAGTTTGAAAAGTTCTAAATAAAATAAGGTTAAAATATCAATGGGAACTTATGTACATGGCTCTGGTACTTGGGGAATGGTGCAAACAATAGATAATAGTCCTTGCCCTCTAGTCCAACAGGGGTGCAGGACATCTCTAATATTCCACCCTCAAAGGAACAGGAAATCAAAGAAGAATGTACAGTGAGGTCACACTCCAAGGTGTATTCAAACTATTTATTCGAAAGTACACCACAAAAAAAACACAATATTGCAGGGGGTAACATGCTCCCTAATGAAGGGGTAACATGCCCCTAAGGAAAGAGTAACATGCCACCTGAGAGAAGGGGTAACATGGCCCCTCAGAAAGGAGGATACATGCCCCCTTAGGAAGGGGTAACATGCCCCTAAGGAAAGGGTTACATGCCCCCCGAAGAAGGGGTAACATGCCCCCTAAGGAAAGGGTAACATGTCCCCTGAGGAAGGGGGTAACATGCCCCCTAAGGAAAGGGTACCATGCCCCTGAGGAAGGGGTAAACATGTCCCCTCAGGAAGAGGTAACATGCCCCCTCAGGAAGGGGTAACATGGCCTCTAAGAAAGGAGTAACATGCCCCCTCAGGAAGGGGTAACATGGCCCCTAAGGTAAGGGTAACATGCAACCTGAGGAAGGGGTAACATGCACCCTAAGGAAAGGGTAACATGCCCCTGAGGAATGGGTAACATGGCCCCTAAGGAAAGGATAACATGTCCCCTGAGGAAGGGGTAACATGGCCCCTAAGGAAGGGTAACATGCCCCCTAAGGAAAGGGTAACATGCCGCCTGAGGAAGGGGAACATGCCCCCTCAGAAAGAGGAGTAACATGCCCCCTTAGGAAGGGGTAACATGCCCCCAAAGAAGGGTAACATGCCCCCCTGAAGAAGGGATAACATGCCCCCTAAGGAAAGGGGTAACATGTCCCCTGAGGAAGGGGTAACATGCCCCCTAAGGAAAGGGTACCATGCCCCCTGAGGAAGGGGTAACATGTCCCCTCAGGAAGAGGTAACATGCCCCCTCAGGAAGGGGAACATGGCCCCTGAGAAAGGAGTAACATGCCCCCTCAGGAAGGGGTAACATGGCCCCTAAGGTAAGGGTAACATGCACCGGAGGAAGGGGTAACATGCCCCCTAAGGAAAGGGTAACATGCCCCGCCTGAGGAAGGGTAACATGCCCCCTCAGGAAGGGGTAACATGGCCCCTAAGGACAGGGTAACATGCACCTGAGGAAGGGTAACATGCCCCCTAAGGACAGGGTAAACATGCCCCTTGGAATGGGTAAAATGCCCCCTAAGGAAGGAGAAGGAAACATGTCCCTGAGGAAGGGGGAACATGGCCCCTAAGGAAGGGGTAACATGCCCCCTAAGGAAAGGGTAACATGCCGCTGAGGAAGGGGTAAACATCCCCCTCAGAAAGGGTAACATGCCCCTTAGGAAGGGGTAACATGCCCCAGAAGGGTAAAATGCCCCCTGAAGAAGGGATAACATGCCCCCTAAGGAAGGGTAACAAGTCCCTGAGGAAGGGGTAACATGCCCCCAGGAAAAGGGTACCATGCCCCTGAGGAAGGGGTAACATGTCCCCTCAGGAAGAGGTAACATGCCCCCTCGAAGGGGTAACATGGCCCCTGAGAAAGGAGTAACATGCCCCCTCAGGAAGGGGTAACATGGCCCCTAAGGTAAGGGTAACATGCACCCGGAGGAAGGGGTAACATGCCCCCTAAGGAAAGGGTAACATGCCGCCTG